>JAYDZE010535719.1:0-15190 GCA_034509125.1 Monilaria moniliformis
TAAGGTAACGGTATGGTATTTACTCATACCGGCATTTACGGTACGGTATACGGTATGACAGTTTCGGTACGGTATACAAGCTCATTGTATCATGATGGTATAGATCTTTGAGAGATGACTTTGAAATAATTGATTTACTGTGATATTGAAGATACATAGGTGGAACGTCTCTTAAAGCTCCTTCCCTCCATTCTCGAGCCAATTTTCAAGATATTTCTATAAAAAAATGCAGCAGCAATGATTTTGGAAATCAATACATACCAATTGACAATCTACAACAAAACAAGGAATCAGACCAATTCAGAAATAATCTGTTCAGAATGTAAAAATCCTAAGGCCGCCATTGTTGTTGTATCCTCTCTTCCAACAAAATTTGAAGAGGATGGCAATTCTGAAATTCAGCAAACTTCATTCGAACAACAAAACAAGTACAAAAAACTTGAAATTGAACTATATACATATATAACATTTAACTAAATTCTATCATAAAGACAAAATCCATGGAAACTCAAGGCATGATTACTACCCCAAATAAATTATGACAAGTTGAGAAAACAAAGCTAGACATATCTCACATTCCCCCACGGTTATGAGGAGGGAATTCAGGTTTCCGCTGAGGACTTATCGAGCTGCAGATTTTCACCATTATGAAGGACTATTACCCATATTAGAGAATGACCTGGATGAGGACAAAGCATGGGACGTATATTTCATAAGAAATTCGATTTGAAAAAATATGGGGTAATGGTAAAGTAATTACCAAAAATGGAATGGGCAATCTTTTGAGGGACATATACTAAAATGATAAAATGGAAAAAATTTCAAGAGGCGAAGAGAGTATAAAATAGGGAAATTATAGGCAATTCAAATTTTGTAAAACGCAACTTTTTTACAAGTGTAGAGAGAGACTTGTAACATTTAAAGACGTGCTGCGAATTATTTTCAAATAACATTTAAACATTTAAGGAATTTAAACACAAGGCTGTCACTATGGATTATCAAACTGTACTCCGCAATCACTCCAACCAAATACTTCACCTCCTTCCCTCACAGTCCGGTCTGTAATCGACACCATAAATCGCAATAATGAACCTAAGCCATATTAACATGTCTGTAATTGACCAACGACTGAAACAGAAATCAAATCCATCACTCTTCCAAATAAAGGTTTTAAACTTTCATATGGTGCATAATGAATAGCCAACATAAAAGAAAAAGTTATGGTAGCATACAAACATCTTTTTGCTTCTTAGATACATGAATTTCAGTGACAGTGACAGTGACAGATTTGAACGATATTCCAATTTGTAGCAGAAAGCCTACAGATTTAGATGGGCCTTTTGACCACAAAACAGCCCCAATTTCAGCTAAAATTGGTAGCTTCTGGAAACTTCACATACTATATGCACCGAGGGAAGAAAGTTTGTCCAACATAGCCACCAGCCATCGCTCTCCTAGCATTAGATTCAAACATTTTCGGGTTGTCTCTCAACACAGCAGCAGCATCGTGATTGAGTGGATCCTCGTGATTAGGTTCCTGCATGCGCATCTCATTAGAGAACATAAAGCTGCAACTATATCGTGTTTGATAAGGATTGATATTTCCATACCGTGAAAAGGTGATACAACCCGTAAATGATGGTGTTTATGTTTAGAACAGGTTTCCAGTCTTCTCGAAGAATGTTTAGACAGACATTTCCATCTAAGTCAATATTGGGATGGTAGACCTGCAACAACCCCAAGAATTGACAATAAAATTCAAATCAAAACATTAATAGAATTTCTGGAAATAACAATATCTACAAAATACGAGACACCACAAAACTGAGATTCATTACCTTAGTCTTGCATTTCACCTTTGGTGCCTCATGAGGATAGATGGGTGAAATTTGAAATGAGAAAACAAAAGTTCCATTCCTGAACACAGGGTACTATTATTAATGAACATGACAAAAAATTAGATGAAAACAAAACTACCATACAAGCTCAGCAATTAACTAAAAGCACAACTTAGACATAACTATAAACTACTTACAGATAATATCCTTCGTCAGGGCGAATGGTAACTTCAAAAGTCATTAGCTCGTCCTTGCCATTAGGGAACGAAATGGTACAGGTTTTTGGCAGATTCAGTTCACTGATATCTACATAAAGAGTGTGAAAAGGAGTCAACGCTAAATATATAAAGGGATTAAAAAGGATTAAAAACCAAAGTGAGTACATTACGGAACCAGAGAATGCCCTCTCTGAAGTAGTGGTACTATCAGTGTAAATAAGATTTTCATTTAAAAAAGCAAGCTCCAAACGGTGGCTAGCTAAAAGAAAAGGAGTGCAATTACTCTAGGACAAGGGAATCAGTTCAAACTCTACTAATTTTTCAGTACACAGCAAGATTGCCTTCTCCCTTGATATACTGAAATATCACTTGTAGACATGGTTATAATGACATGTCCATACATGAAATCTTTTTCAGTTTCAGGTAGCTGTAGAGAGAAGTTCGGGGTGAAGAACATGTGAGGAAGGCGACAGAAGAGGAGCTGATGCTGCACAACAGCAGCAGAAAAGGGTACAAGTTCTGAGACTGGAGCAGCAAGATATTGAGCTGTAGGCATTGAAATACTTTCAACAATATTAAAATTATTAAAACACGCCATGTGTGATGGGGCCTACCTGTGCCGTAGTCTTGATTGAATAACAGAAATCAAATTAAGATCTGGGACTTCGATTCAAATTGTAATAAGGCAGAATTTTGTAGTTAGAAGGCTCAATTGAGTATCAACAGGACACATGTGCCTAGGAGAGAGTGGTGATGGAGCAGACATAAAACTGGTGACAGATATATGCAGTGGGGATGGAAGAAACCATACTGCCAATTTTGATTCTTTAGTTATGTGTGTTGGATAGATTCAAAGGAATAGTCCCAGGTGTAAATACTAAGTTTTCTTTAGTTTGACAACCTCAATTACAGAGTTTTCTTTAGTTTGACAACCTCCTCAACATTCTACGTTGAAGAAACTTAAAGAAACTGCTCCTACCCATCTATTAGTTATCATCTTATGTGTGTGATGCATACAGAAACACTTATATAATTTTCTAATATATTAACTACAACCTAACACAACTACAACAATTGATATTATTACATCCAGTACCAATTACTAATAGAATACTATAGCTTCAGCACCTATCCATGCACAGATCAATGCTTCCACTGGCAATGACAAACCCAATTTGCAGCAGTTAATTATCAGTGCTGAGTAGATTTGATAGAAGGATCAAACAGATTACTGTGCAAATGCTGTCGTATCAGCAGAAAAGTGTCAGCCGCCCGTGCACATACAAGGGCATGTTATTATACTTATGTGTGCATTTGTGCGAGGGGGAAACTGGAAGCATGTATCTCTTGATTGGACAAGAGCATCGAGGCCTAGCTAGCAGGCTAAGTGCCAGTAGTAATAGCACCAGCAGAGAAGTACCAGTTGCAAGTTCAAGCAACTGATTTGGGAGGAACTCAACAGAAGAGGTTTTCAGGATTAGGCATTTAGCTTTAACTAAGTATACCCCTAAAGAACTCTGTATTCAGCTGCATTAGAGAGCAAGTTATAAACATTAAATGTGTTACACTTCATTCTAATGAAAAATATCATTTCCCAAAATAGTAATAGGACGTTACATCATAGGTATAGAAGCCAGTAGCATGACATGAATTAAACTGCAGTCAGAATGCTCTTTTCATTACATCATGAGAAGATTAGTATGTAACTGGCTTACCAATTGAACAATAGAAAACTGAAAATTGTTACAGAAAGTATGATAAAGACATGTATTTTATAGTGACAAAATATAAAACGAAATGCCTGACTTGTGCAAATGTTATTAGCTATACTAATGAAGGCCTAGCACGTATTGACCTGCAGAAGAGTGTGAGACTCATACATCATACCCACTGAAGGAAAAAGTAATCTAAAGATGAGATAGCCAAAGGATAATTTACATGCTGCAAATTTCTTAAGAGGATGATCAGATCTTTAACCTTGTCAGGGGAATATATATCAAGTCTTAGTTCTTAACTAAGTTAACTACTCATGAAATTATATCAGAAGTGGAAAATTTATGCAGAATGTGCCTTCAGAAATATTCCCAAAAGTATGCCAACAGAAAAAATATCATGCAAACTTCCATGCAATCCATCTTGTTTGAGCATCAGTCTTGGCTTCTTCCTACTGCTGTACTTCTCTCTTCGGATAAGCAATGTGGTTCAAAATATAACTCTTAACATAAAACTATCCAAATGTGAAATCTGTCAACACAGATCAACAATTTCTGGCTTTACCACATCTTTCCCATAATCATTTGCACATAACTCTATATGCATAAAAAAATAAGTTCAAAAGGAAAAAAGAGAAAAAAGAATAGAAGAATAAAAGAGACAACCATTTGAATGTTAATGAAAAAGAATATCTAAACATTCATCAATAGAAAATAACAAACCTTTTTGAAGACGTAGTTCTCCAGCACTTTGTTTCTTCACTGGAGGCTTCCCATTAGCACTTTCTGCAAGTTCTCTCTGTTTTTCTTTTACTTTGAACAACCTAATCATGGTGCCTAAAGTATAATGCAAGAACAAACTATGTAAAAAAGCTAAGCATAGAGACATTATAAGAAACATAAGGGCAATCTTCGAGCAGAAATATACTAGGTACTTTGAATGATACAGATCAGGTATTTTTTATTTTTATTTTTTGCTCAATACAAAATCAAACATCAACTAATTATAAATACTAAAAGCTCATTCAAAGAAGTATTAAATGTTTGTGCATGAATGCAGATTTCAACAATTTATCTGCCAAAATTTGGTTGGTAACAGCAAATAGTCAAGTAGACTAAGACACACTGATCTTCATTAGACATGGATGGGAAATACGATTTTCATCAGCTGATCAATGGTTAAGACGCAAGAGTTTCAAAGTGCAAACATTAAACGCCAAGAAAGTGAATGATATTGCCAGTAAAAGTACGGTACAAACTACAAAGTCAGATTTGCATGTCTGTCAAACATCAAAGTACAAACAACTGAAGAAACACTACAAATTTAGTTCCAACAAGACCAATTGTTGTTACTAAAAACAAGATAAAATAATAAAGAAGTCGAATCGACAGAGAACAGGTGGTCCATATAATTCTAGTATTCTACACAAATCATAAACTCTTGAAAGAAGCATTAAATGAGCATATAGATATTTTCCTTGGCAATTTCATTTTTCAGAAAATTCAAAACATATCCCGAAATGTAGAAATCAGATCTATGTAGTATAGATGATCAGAGAATATGTGATTATGTAAAAGAAATGAGACACATCAAGCTTCTATATTATCCATGCAATCACAACTCTTTCTCGCAATTGATCCCTCTAGAACTTCTCTTCCATGATGGAAGAATTTCAATATAAGACATAAAATAGGCATACATTAAGTTTTGGTATTAATTATATGAAATTCAAGAGAGCTAGTCACGTTACGATTTCAATGCTTTGATTTACAAGTTAAGTATCTTCTCAAATGAAGCAACTTAAGAAATTAGGATTCCAAGTTTTAAGAGTACATTAAATAATAAAATTTCATTCAGCAAAGCATTGGTCGTTAGATCCTGTAACTAAACATTTGATTCAAGAATACATCATTGCTCAAGATGAAAGTGACCATTACACACCACATATATACCCAAATGAGCCGAAGTAATCTAAATAGGCCTAGGAATGAAACATGTAAGTTTCTTTGTTAGAGCAAGTAACAACACAACCCCACTAGTGAATTCTGGATCGGTCAACAAAAAATTCTACTCGTGCAGCTTAGCTGATAATCATGTAAACACTCCAATGGATTCCAAAGCGCCACCAGAAATAGAACAACAACCCACATACAGCAAACACAATAGAATGAACTAGAGCCCTAGCCACCGAAAACTTGCACTCAGAGATTAGAACATAAAACCTAACATAACAATCCTTCAAAATTGACCCAGCCCAAAATCAAGTTATATCATCACCTACATAATTCAGCAGCAGGAAAGCCAATTGGATACAACGAAACGAAAAAACGATAAGAAGTAAACAGCGATTAAGAAAAATACTCAAAGAATTGAAGGTCAAAGAACAGTCAAAATCACAGTAGGGAGAGATATACACGGTAGATTACTGATAAAAACACAACGATCTCAGAAAGAACCAACAGCGCCTATACGCTAAATGGGGGAGACTAAATCTACACAACCGTGATAAACACAGATATGTGGAAAATGATGGAGTTTTACGGAACAATTAAAGATAATCGGGAAAATATACCTGTTGATGAAAAACCTGAAAGACTAATTAAGGGATGTATATGGTTTTAAGGGTTTCAGATTTCAGGGGGAGGGCGCCCGGTCTTATCAAAAGCGGAGAGAGACGAAAAATATAGATATATTATAGAGAGGATATAAGGAGAGAGAGAAGAGACAGAGAATCTGAGAAAGGCCGCTGAAAGCGAGTCTACTTTTGGGAAAATTATTTTATATTTCACAAGCTCAATTATTGGAGGAAAATACATAATTCCTTCCCTTTCTTTTGCGTTTTTTGATCCTTTGTTGTAAAGCAAAGCAAAGCTTTATTCCATCTTATCAAAAAACACAATATCACAAGAAACTATCTCCGCTAACTAAGTCGGATAATTAATCCTCTAGATAACTTTATCAGTTACATCAATAGCAATTTAAGCCAAGTTGTGAGCAGTTCGATTTGTAGTGCGATACGTGTGCTTAACGCCGATCAGCATATTCTCTCTAGCCATTTTGATGATCTCCGCAGCATTATCCGAGAGTAGGTTCTTCTCTTCTTTCTCATCCCTTATGATCCTAGCCGCTAAGATTGAATCTGTATAGACCTCTATTGGCAAGATTTATTCCTCCATTGAGAAAATGATACAATCTACAACAGCCAAAACCTCGGCAATCATGACATTAGATTGAGGGACACTACTTTTTGACATCGCTCCCACTACCTTACCCGTCCAATCTCGAATAATAACCCCAACTCCATAAACATTCATTTCAGGGTTAAAGAGCACATCAACATCAACTCTATATTGCCCCATTTTCGGAACTATCTGTCATCTCTCCACACATTACATCCCTAAGTTGTTTGTATCATAATTTATGTCTCTCACATTCGCATTAGCCTCCCACACCGCTTTACTTTCCTCCATTGATGGCGGAGTAGCGCTAATATCAGTATCATGGAGTTTATGACATACGAAGTGCCATATCTGCCACACCAGGATGTACCACACTTCATATTCTACAACCCCACACTTCTTCCTGACAGCTTTAGCTATGTCTCGCACCTCCATCATTTCGCCTTGCTTAACTATCTCCCGAAAAACACTCTTCTATATTTTAACTAATGGGCAGAAGAAAATCGCATGTTTGGTGGAGTCCCGCCGATCCTACATAAGCGACAAATTCCATCTATAGGGACATGGTGAGAGTTGAGATTTCCAGCGTTGGAATATAATCGTGAAACAATCTCCATAGGAAGATTTTGGTCTTTGGTTGAATCTTGAGGTTCCATATATGTTTGCCCCACCATGTGTAAGCTTCCCGACTTGTGTGCATATGACCTTCAAAACTACCCATAAGTAATTTATACGCAGACTTCACCGAGAACATCCCATTATTTTCGAAAGTCCACCATTGTTCATCCTCTGTGGATTTCTCGCCATCCAGTATATTCAAGATGGCCTCAGTTTCGAAATGCATAAAATTTTCCCGAGTCCTCCTCTCATCCCACCCTCCATACTTCGATATCAGCTCTCGCACCTCTTGACACGTCCATCTCTAAGGCCAATCACCTAACGATCCTAAAAACTTTTAAATTTTTGGCTATTACCCACCCTCCATTTGAGACCTTTATCCACCAACTCTCGGCTGCCAATAATAGACCTATATACGTACGAGCTATTCGCTCTCGCCTTGGCCTTTATAATGTTGTCGCATTTGCAATACCTCCCTCTAAAGACTCGGGCAACTAGGGAGTTCGGAAATTTTATCATTCGCCATAGTTTCTTAGCCAACAGAGCTAGGTTAAAGCTTTTGAGATCTCGAAAACCAACACCACCTTATGCCTTTGACTTACATAGCAATTTCCATCTGATCCAGTGTATTTTCCTTTTGCCCGCTTTATCTCCCCACCAAAACTCCGCACATAGTTTGTGTATATCGTCGCATAAACTATCTGGTAGCTTGAAACATTGCATTGCATACGTCGTGATAGCTTGCAAACCGCTTTAATAAGGACCTCATTTTCCCCTGCAGAGAGTTTCCTATGATTCCATGCAAAAAATTCCCTTTGAATCATTTCTTTGATATATTCAAACTGTAAGTGCTTCTGACGTTGAATAAAGGAAGGTAAGCCCAAGTATATTTGTTGCTCAAGGTGTTCCGAAAATCCTAATATACTTCGCACCTTTGTTACCACTTCAGCCTTCATATTCAGGCTGAAAGAGATGGGCGATTTTCCCGAGTTAATCAGCTAACCTGAGGCTGCTTCGTAGTTTGTTAGAATCTTTTTTATCTCGCGTACTCCTTTCTCATCCGCCTTGAAGAAGATTGCGCTATCGTCCGTTAAAAAGAATGAGTAATACTTATCGACCATGGCACAATGGGCACCCCACAAATTTTATTTGTACACTCATCTTGATAAAATAAAGAAGACAATCCTTAAGCACATATCACGAACAAAAATGAGAGATTGGGTCATCTTGTCGCAAGCCTCTCATCGACCAAACCTCATCATAGATTTTTTGATTTACTAGAAAAGGGAACCGCACCATTTTTACGTGCCTCATAATTGTTTTGCTTTCAGTAGTGAGTGCTAGCAATTGAATAATAATTGTTTTAAAGTAATTTTGACTATATTTTCCCATTAAAATAAGATTAGATTGATGAAAAGATTAGCAAGGTATCTTTGGAATCGGAGTATCAAATATGATTAGTGTCTTGTGAAATTATTTGAGATTACGTGACATTTGCCTCAGATGCGTTACGCCATTTGAAAAAGACACATGTGATATTATTATTTAATGAAGGTGTGAAATTATTTGAGATTACGTGACATTTGCCTCAGATGCGTTAGACCATTTGAAAAGGACACATGTGATATTATCATTTATTGAGGGTGTTTGATTTGTTGAATTAGATAGATAAGATTGATAGGATAGAGAATGATTGAATTATTTGCATTAATTAGTGTTGTGTTTGAATTAATTGATTATTGTGTATGATAAATTAAAAGATTATGATTAAAATATAAAAAATGTAGAATATATATATATATACATATATGTATTATAACTATGCAAAAATGTATAAATTGACGACAAACAAAATCAATAATAATTTATGTGGGTGTATTTTGATAATCTTGTATTATGGGTTGAAGAATGATAAATAATCAAGCCACATTTGCCATTTGGGGTGATAAAATAATCATCCAAGTGGGTGATTATGTGCAGGTCCAGTTATCTATCACGGCTTAATCATGCAAACCAAATATTTAATTAAATTATATTATTTTATCAATTATGCATTGTCATCCAAACCAAGCATACTCCATACAAAAATTTAAGTTCAATTTCTCCAAAACAAAGTCCAACTAGCATACCTTAAAAAAAATAAACTAAAAAATTAAACATCTCCAACCGCGCGCTACAATAGCGTAAAAAATCGTCTCCATTTGTTAAATATTATATATATATATATATATATATATATATATAGGTGATGTAGAAGAAAGCAAAGTGATGAAATTGAAAGTTTTTGATAGAAATATTTGTAAGTTACTACTATTTTTTCTTTTGTTAATTATTTTACTTTAAGGACCTTAGTAATTTTTATGTACTATTTTTCTTTTTCGTGACTATTATTTCATGTGAAAGGTTTTGCTCACAGAGTTTTGATAAGACTACATTAGTACCTTTTCTTGTCCCCAAGGTTTATCCCTCCCTTACGCCTCAGTTGTACTCCTTAGGATTTGGTCTAGTACCTTATATTTGTTTTATTTATAAAAATATGTACTCAAAAAAAAAAAAAATTCTAAAAATATAAAATTATTGATCTTTTAAACTTATTAAAGCACAAAGTGTAGCTACTTAAACTTATTCAAATTAAAGTTATACCTAATTTTACAACTTACAAAATTCCATCCATTTGGAAGTAACACTAAATCAAAAAGAATTAATCAAAATTTATGTCGTAGTTTGTGTAAATATGTCTAAACAACTAAATATTACATACTAAATAATGAACCAAATACATAATTTATTTGGTTTAATTTTAGATAAAAATATAATACAGGCAACTTTTCTATTTTCCATTCTACTCAGCAAATCTGATTGAAATTTTTTGAAATCAATTAAAAAAGTAAATGGACCTAATCCATCGAATTATAACTATATCCACTTCAAGATTTACAATCAAAATTTTGGTTAAATTGAATATAGTAAACATAAAAGCATGAATAAATTCCTCTAAAAAATTTACATACATCAGTTTATTTTTTATATATACAAATAGACATACAGACATATAAGACACATTTATACCTATTTTTTTTAAATGTCGATATTAAAATTATATTTAAGGTTTTAATTTTTAGTAATACAATGCAAGATAGACCAATCGGTATTAAGTTTGGAATTCAACCACTCATAAATTTACAGTTGCATATGAATATATGTGTGTGTGGACCTACAATAGGACATATCTGCAAAGCAATAAATAAAAATTTAATATTAAAAATTGAAAAATAAAAAATTAACATTGAACCGAAAAATTTTGAGCATACGATGCAGCAAAGTGTGGACAATGAGATCTAGTGATGCAGTGCACTGTAATACTTGACATTTTTTGTTGACTAGTGAAGACTAATTTTACTAGAAAAAAATGAAGAATAAATTGTCACAAGTTCGTCAAAATTTGTCCAATACTCAACTAAAATTGTTGAATAATACGTCGAAAACATTGTATTGACACATCCGACAAAGTCTGCATCAATCTTATGAATTTCGTTTTAAAATGACCAAAAATTAGCCGCAAACTTGACATTATTTTTGTTGTTTGCTATAATTAAACAATTTCTCAAAATTTCGGGTATAATTATTTTTTTCTCAAAGTTCAAGCTATAAAAAAATTAAAATTAAAAATTGAATTATAACTTTCTCAAAATTGAAGCTATAAAATAAACTAAATCGAAAATGTGGCTATAAACTGAACTTTACTCAAAGCCGAGGCTATAAACTATAATTGACCCTTTTACTTTTAGAGTAATTACATTTTTGTAACCCTAATTTTCAGCATTTTCCCAAAAAAAATCCTTAACGAACGAAACATAAATTAAACTTTTCCCAAAAATAAAAATTCCCAAAAAATGAAACATAAAATAAAATTTTCCCAAAAGTGAAAATTTTGTTAGAAAACATGAAAATTGAGTACACAAAATATAAATATAACCCTATTTGAAAACATAAAGACATGGATGCACTCCTCTCAAAGAAGTGTACTGGGGAGGGAACGTGATACAAAATACGTCCCACTTATACATAAAAGTGATAGCACAGTAAAATTAAAAATAAAAGAGATAATTGATATTTAAATCATAATTTTTTGTTGACTTTTGGTCAATTACATAACTTTTGAAATTCAAATATAA
Source organism: Monilaria moniliformis (assembly GCA_034509125.1). NCBI lineage: Eukaryota > Viridiplantae > Streptophyta > Magnoliopsida > Caryophyllales > Aizoaceae > Monilaria > Monilaria moniliformis. Next base: position 11,742 of record JAYDZE010535719.1, read on the forward strand.
AATCATAACTTTTGATATTTTCTCAGTTATCCCACAAATCAAAATTTCGATGAAATTGGTGGTGACGTGTCGGCCGGAATTCAATGAAAAGTTATGATTTAAAGGACAATTATCTCAACGACATCGTTTTGAACAACGGATGTTTTGTCCACGTAGGAAATTCTGGCTGACACGTCACCACCAATTTCACTAGAATTTTGATATGTGGGATAATTGAGAAAATGTCAAAAGTTATGATTTTTTGTTCTAATTTTAAAAGTTATGAAACTGACCAGAAGTTAGCGAAAAATTATAATTTAAATAGCAATGATCTCAAAATAAAATCCATTTAAACTGTCGACAACAAAATCAACAGAATATATAATTAGTGGAATCTATATAACAATATCATCCACACAATTAACACATGCAAATCGTATAATTGGTAATAGGTGGCAAATTAAGCATGTTGGGTTAATTGCAGTAAGTTGGTGTTATGTAACATTATTGCAATTGAATCCAGAAAAGTCACATACTCTAATTAACAGTGTGTCATTAATTCCAGACACTATAAAAGCAAGGCATCCCATCCAACTTTTTCACCAGAAGAAAATATTTCTAGAAAAGCAAGGCATTAAGATGAGGAAAACATTCTTGATGTTATCCTTATTGCTACTTTTACTTCAACTATCAGGTGAATATAGTCTTATTTAATATTTGAATTCTTTTATTTGTATATTAACTAAATTATTCATTGATAAGCTTTTGAGGTGCTTAATAAATGAAATATAAGAATGTTTTTTTCATAAAGTTTATATATATATATATATATGTAAATTATACAATTAACAACGATGCAAATTGATTTTTAGTTATTGGAATAAAGAAAAAATTTATTTGAATTTAAAATAAAAATTAAGAATCATTTTTGGTTCTCATGAATTCATCATTTTGTTAAATGAATTTGTGATCCGGGGCTAGAATAAAAATTTCAACTTTGGAATTCCTGTTCTTTTTACATGATTTTGCATGTTGTGTTGTAGCAGGAAGCAAACCGGTGGGAACTTGCAACGAAATGGTGAGGATAAACGGCTGCATTTATGGACCGCTCGGAAATATCTACTGCAAGAAATTGTGTGAACCAAGGCAGCCCTATCCTCTAGTTAAAGGATCTTGCCGTTATGAGATTGGATTAGCTTATTGTTTCTGTCAATTCAAGTGCAAGCCCCAATAAATTATACAATTACCCATATATTTATGTCTCATTTTAGTATTTGCTTGAACAATTTTCTGTTTATTTCAATTTTCAACCTACATTTTACTTCTTATTCTCAGATGCAAAAAACATGATAAAAATATACTTCATAGATATAATATTATTGAAATATAAAATATAATAACTTGCCGAATAAAGGCATCCAAGCAAAATTTATGGGTTCTTTTATAGTTTTACTTTAATAGATTAACAATAGAAAACAATTAGGGGGTATTTTGATAATTATGTATATAATATTTTAAAAATTAAAAAGATTTTGCAAATTTATTATCAGTGTTAATAATTTATTTTGGGTTAGAATATTTTCTTCCAATTTTCATCGACTTGCCTAGCAATGGCACAATGTTTGTACTCATTATTGGTGCCAATCGTTGTATTGCATTTATTATCCCCCGCAAGCATGGTTAGTTAATTGGGATAGAATCTTAAAAGGAATATTTAAAGAATAAAGATAAACTTACATAAATTGTATATATATATTGGTCTTTAATTTTGAATCAAATCAATTTAATTATTTAGAACCGATTCTATTATTAATTATATTAATATTTAAAAGAATAAAGATATTAATGGTCTTTAATTTTGAATCAAATCGATTTAATTATTTAGAACCGGTTCTATTATTAATTATATGATTTCATGACTAATTTATCCCTCCAATATATTTACAAAATACATCATTGATTATATTCTTAAAGTTCACCACTATAATTATTATTAACATAATCACTTCTAAATTTTGCATGCAAAACTCGTTCCTAACTTTTTTGATGAAATATATCTTTTTTTTTCTTTTTTAATTTTCCATAATGATAGGAAGATATTCACAAATTCCTTATTATAACTCATGTTTTATAAATGTTAAAAATGGATTAATCAATTTATTTATGTCTCAATATTTATTTTCTTTTCTCTTTATTAATGATTGTTTCTATTTTATTACTTCTAACTCTTTAATTTTCTTTTTACTCACATTAATGAAGTTAAACTTGAATAAATTTTACGGAAATCAAATACTATTTAGTCATGTGGAATTGATTCTATTTTATTATATTTATTTTACATTGCAAGAAATATTTTAATACCTTGATATACTATACAATAAGAAAAAATCCAAGCATTATAGATCAAATTTAATTAATAGAATATTTTATATTCACTTTTTTTTTTCCTTTTTCTAGAGGGGGAGGATGATTTTTCATGAATTCTGATTAAAAAATTATTCTACTAATTTTCTATTTCAAATCAATTTATACTAATATCTATTAATTATGTTTTGATAATTAATTTGTCTTGTAAAACAACAAAATCTAGACTACAACGTTAGCTTTTTTTAAAAAAAAACCCAACCTAAAGATAAAATTAATGAAGCAAAAAAATATAATTACTTATTTATCAATTAATTAATTGATCAAATTATATTTAATCTAATTCTAGCATAATTAATTTAGTTTAATACAAAATAATAGATTGTTCATGTATATTAACTTGTTTGTATATTTTCTTTTATTTTTTGTTTCTCATTAACTTGTTTCTGTAAAAAAAACTAAAAAAAAACATCAATTAGTTGTTTTAATTTATGGAAATAAAATCCTTTTTCAAACAAAATAAAATCATCTATATTAAGGATAGATTAAGCATATTTATTCTTGAAATTAGAATTGAAAATGTTATCATCATTTCCTTAACTAATGTGGATGGGTAAATATGTAAAATGTAAATTCAACTAAAATAGATAAATTTCTTGATTTTCGGAAATTATGGAAATTGACAAAATTATCCAATTATGTATATACATATTATGTTAATTTATCATTACCCTATAAAAAGTATCTCATTTTTTATTTAAAAACATGATCATATATTCTATTTTATATCTCAAATTTTTAATTATTTTGCATATATAAGAAAATTACACTTTTTTTATATATACTTCAGCCACTAAAAATATATCCATCAATTATTTTTTTTAAACATACGCTGATCAAATATGAGATACGTTTTGTGGTCGGAGGAATTACTCCTTTATAAGACGGTCGCCAATAATATTATATGACCGGTACAGTTTAGTAGTTACTATTAATGTGTAAATCTATACATTAATTGCCGCTATTAAGGGGTTATTTGTGTTGCAAATCTTGATTAATAAAAGAAATTTTGTCATATTCTTAAGAGGAACATGATTTTTACATAC
>JAYDZE010535730.1:0-15187 GCA_034509125.1 Monilaria moniliformis
TTAACTAACTCAAACAAATACAAACTAATCAAGATATAACAATTATCACAATGTAAATAACTTGTAAAAACACATATAAAGGTACTATACAAAGCATATAAATCATACCTTGATTAAATTAGACACAAAACTGAAGAAAATGCACAACTCAATCTCGTGCGTCTAACTTTCGAAAACAAATGGTGAAGAATACGTATGGAATGTGTGTGGGGGTATTTAAGACGCACTAGTAAGACACATTTGGTGAATGCGTCTACCATGAGGAAGACGCATTCGCCTAATGCGTCTTTACCTAGACGCGTCTTCTCCTAGATGCATGTGGTGAATGCGTCTTCACCTAGACGCATTCTGGACATGCGCCTTATCCATTTCTATAATTTAAAAAAAAAATCTATTTTGGAAATCTTTAAGGTGTGTTTGGTGGGCTTGTTAAGCCATGTTATAGATACATTATCTTGGTGTAACATTGTATTTCACTTGTTTGGTATTCAAGACACCAAAAAGCGAGACCCGTGTTAAATTATCTGTATCTGTCTCGGTATGCGTGATTTTCACTGTTTATCATAGTTTTGGCTAGATTTTGTGTCCTTTGGAATTGGACCGATAACTTCACTGTTTAACTTTGCTTTGGCTTTCTTTCATTCTCTACCCTTCTGTCCTCTCCTTTCTTCACCCTTTCGTCCCCTCTATGCTTACGACCATCTCTCTCTCTGCAACTCTCGCTGCTGTAGTGATATACCTGATGGCGGATCTGAGTAATCGATGTGATGGGGTCGGCGGTAGTGGGGAGGTTTCGCGGCGGTAGTGGAGGCTTTCGCGGCGGTAGAGAGGGCTTCTCTTCATGGCCGCCGTCGCACCACAGCCACCGTTTCAAGACTGCTGTTGGATTTGATTTTGGGTGTTTTGATGGTTTGAGGCTGTGAGGATTGAGGTTTTGATCTGAGCCTTCGTGTGCTTCGATTTTGTGGATGTTGGTGTTTGATTTTGGGTGTTCCGATTTCGGTTGTTCAAACTTTGGGTGTTTAGATTGTTGGGTTTTCTGATTTCCGGCGACCTCTTCATCGTCCTCTTTTAGTTTTCCGATTGTGGGTGTTCTGAAATTTGATGGGGTGTGGCGGGTGACTGTGTTAGGGTCGCCGAAAATGGTTGAGGCATGGCTGTGATGATTCTCTTGTGCAAATCTGAGCTCATTCTTCAATTTTCGTTTCATTTCTGGTTCGATTCTCTTTGTGTGGGTGTCGATTATGTGTGTTGTCGGTGGTGTTGGTGAAGACGGTGGCAACGGGGTGGTGGCTGTGACAAGGGGGTGGCTGGGGCAGAGGCGACTGCTGTTGCAGCGGTGGTGGCGACCCACCCCATCGATTGTGGGGATTGGGAAGAAACCCTAAATTAATTAATTGATTTATTAAATTTAATTCACGATTAAGTAACTAATTAAGTTTAAATTAAAATCAATTAATTTAAACCTTCTCGATTTTATAAATTCGGCATAATTAATTAATAACAAATTAATTTATCATAATTAACTAATTACAAAGTAATTATATATCATAATTAATTAATTGATTGCAGATTATTAAAAGTAAATAATATATATAATTAAAAAGAGTAAAAAAATCATTACACACCTTATCTATAATATAATCATTCATACCAAACACTCTATTTATTTTTATCCTACTTTCTATCTTATTTACCAAACAAGATTAAAATCCTTATCTTTATTTTTAATTCAAATTTTATCTTAAATACTAACATAGTTTAACTATCATACGCTATCCTAATATGACTAACAAACACCGCCTTAATGTATAATCTCCTAGATCTAAAATTTTGCCTAGGGATGAGATATAATAATAACAGGCATTGTATAAGAAAGAAGCACGACCAATGGGGCTGCGAACCTGCAATCGAGAAAATTCTTGGGCGGATTAACAAACAAATAAATAATAAATAATAAATAAATAAAGATGAAACGCGAGGCACATCATAATCTCGCTGTTTGTCTGGAAAATCCAGTGCTCGAGAACAATTATCCATTTATACAAAGGTGACTTTTACTTGTTGCCACGCCATTGGATAAGATCATACTCTTTCTTTTAATAATATTTTTATGTCAATTTACTGCAATACCCTCATCGTGCAATCTATTATCCACTTTATTATCGGTTATATTATATATCATCTATTTCCCATTCTTTTTTTTTTCAAGCAATCTCTTTCCTATTCTCGATACATATTGTTGGATATCCTCTCACATAAATAGGATCTTTTTTCCTCATTAGTTTATAGAGTGAAATAATCTTTTTTATTAGTGGTATAATATTTATATTGAGCCAATAATCATTATTAGAACATCTCTCCCTCTATTCCAAGTATTTAGTTTAATATTCTTTATAAGTGTTGGTATTTGTTTTATAATTTAAAATTTGTAATTTGATTATAGAACAACTTTTGCAATTTCCTTTCTTAGACCATTTTTCAAATTTCATTGTATAGGACCAAAAAAATTATCAACATCTTGATAAATAGAGTGATAGAGATCTGTTTCGAAATCAATACGAATTTTAATCGAGCCATTTTATAAAGAGTTAATTGTAATTTATAGTTCAAAAAATCATTTATAAAAATGGCTTAAATTTTAAAAAATACAAAAATGACTTGAACTGTCATAGAAGTTGTAAAAATGGCACATAATTTAAAAATATAAAAAAATTCATATGTGAACAACGAGAATCGAAAAATATGGAATAAGCTTGCGTGGTCGCTATCCAGTCCACTAAAGGTCGGAGTACTTATATGGAGATTTATCTCAAATTTGATCTCAATTGACGCGAACTTGCAATTACATATATCCGAACAAAATGAATATTAGATTTATGTGAGGAGTGGTGGGTTTCGATGGAATACAATATTATTTTTGACCCACATATTAGTAGACATGTTTGGAAAAGCTCACAATTCTCGAACATGTTTCGGATAATCTTCTTGTATTTATTAAAATTCGAGCCAATTTTTATGCTTTTTCATGAAAGTTTAGGCCATTTTTTGTATATTTTAAAAATTCAAACTATTTTAACAATTTTAATAAAATTTCAGATCATTTTGTTATATTTTTTTAAAATTCAAACCATTTTTTAAAAAATGACTTCAAATTTTAGCCATAAACTACAACTACCCTTTCTGTAAAAAAATCCTAATACTTTTCGACCAATAAAATGAGGAAGGGCATTTCCGTCCAACCACCCTACACGATTCTCCTTTTCTTATTTAAACAGAAAACGGTTTTATCAAATTCTTGATTTTTGCATCCTACATCAACTGAAATCAAGAAATCCATCTCTCCGCTTCGTTCGCGTCAAAAAAATGTTGGCTGTTTTCAACAAATCGGTGGCGAAAAGCCCAGATGCATTGGGGCAGAACCCACAAAATGAATCGCTTCCCGCACTCGAAGACAAATTCTTGGCCACCTATTTCTCGTCCGTACACCCGGGCTCTGTCGTCATCAACCTCGCCTCTGCCGGTTTCATGGCCTACTCTTCTGATAGACAAAACCCATCTCTCCCCAGGTTTTCTTTCTTTTCCCCTTTTAATTTTGTAACAAATATTGATTTGTTTTCGCGAAGAGACTTGAAACTTGACTTTTACCTATTCGTTTCGCGACATTGTTGAAGGGTTCGAGTTTTTCATAAGGAAAAACATTGGATTTTTATTTTATCTTTGTTTCTTTTCGGAGTTGGATTGTTTTGGGTTTGTAGGTTTTCTTCGTGATCTGATTTACTAGGTTTTGAGCTGTTTTTCTTGAGCGTATAGGCTTAGCTATGTGCTTATGTATGTATAGTTATAGCTAACTGAATCTTCAATGCTGAGTTTGTGGATTTTTGGAATTTCGTATTATTTTCTCTGAACATGAGATTGTGCATGATGAAGGGTATTTTTAGTGCATTTGATATCACTCAATTGGTTAAAAATCTTGAATTTGATTCTGTGAATTTGGTTGTAGTCTAAAGGGGTTTCTTATTTGTAATCTTAACTAACCATGTTTTATTTGCTTTGCTGGTTTCTTATTTGCAATATTTTCTTGGAATTGCATTTGTCTGTTATGTTTGTTATGTGCATCTTTCTCTGTAATCTTTATAAAGTTATTATTAGCAATCTTTGGTTGTTCAGCTAAGTGGACTTGCACACCCTATTCTCCTCTGGTTTTTTATACCTCGTCTCTCTCTGTAGTTAGTTAGATCACTGTAGGTATTCTGATTTGCGTGTCGTTAGTTAGATCACTGTAGGTATTCTGATTTGCGTCGTCTTTGCAGACTGTTTGCAGTTGTGGATGACATATTCTGCTTGTTCGAAGGGCATATCCAAAATGTTGCCCACCTTAAGCAGCAGTATGGGTTAAACAAGACAGCGAATGAGGTGATCATCGTTATTGAGGCTTACAGGACGTTGAGGGACAGAGGCCCATATCCTGCTGATCAAGTGGTCAGGGATATTCAGGGGAAGTTTGCCTTCATCCTCTTTGATAGTGCTTCGAACAATGCATTTGTTGCATCTGTGAGTAATCCTTTAATCCTGTAGTCGTTGCCACTCGTATCTTGTTGCAATATATCTCATTTTGAATGTTTTGGTACAGGATGCTGATGGAAGTGTTCCCTTCTTTTGGGGGACTGATGCGGATGGCCATCTCGTGCTCTCTACTGATGGAGAAGTCGTGAAGCAAGGTTGTGGAAAAACATTTGCTCACTTTCCAAAAGGTACTGTTTTCAATGTTGTCTACTTTCATTTTATATATGCCTTCCAATCTTGGTGAAACTAAATTATTTTGATAATGGAAATGAGGAGAGAATGAATTATTAGTTATTTGTCATAGATAGGAGGGCTTCTAGCTTATTTCACACAACACAAAGAGTTGTGAGAGTATTTGTTTGAGACGGCATAATTGGTTTTGTTATGCCCCAAAATACTATACTGCTTAACCATGTCTTTGCAGTTTGAGATTACAGCACGTAGAGGTCATGACTTACACAAAATATGAAATAATGAATGCCTAGTCAATCCTTGAATAGTGAGACTAATGAAAATCTAGAAGCTGCAATATCTCAATACAAATGGGTAATAATTCATAAGTTAAACTCGTAAAGGCTCAAATAATTATTCTTCGTAGTTTTATATGAGTCATTATATGAGAAACTTTCCCTACATAAGAACCCCTCCCCTTGTGGCAAAAGTTTCTGGTTGACTGTCTAAATCATTTATCTTTGCCTTGTAATTGCTCTAAGCCTCTAAGCAACCAGCTTCACCTCAATTATGTCCATTGCTCTTGTCACGTGCATCTTGTTCGCCCTTGATCACCAGTAAAATCAAGAATGGTAATATTCTTTGCGGCCTATGTATTGTCACTTGGACTGAGATTATCATAGTGAGATGGATGCATACATAAATGAATTCCGAGTTGTTATGCTGGTGTATAAAGAAGTCTCTTGTTTCCGAAATGTAGGTTTATCCAAGTTAAAACTAGTAGTATCACATAGAATTGGTTCAAAAATGTTCCTACAATATCATGCAACCTCTTCTCTACTATATCATCATTGATCAAGCAATTCATATTTTTCTCCATCCATCAGGATGCTTCTACACATCTTCTGGAGGTCTCCGAAGCTACGAGCATCCCGTTAACGAACTGAAGGCCGTACCAAGAGTCGACAGCTCAGGCGAAGTTTGTGGTCTGACCTTCAAGGTGGATGCAGAGTCGCGCAAAGGGAACACAGGAATGCCCAGAGTTGGAAGCGACGCAAATTGGTCCCAAAACTACTGAGCTAATTGACCGACTTCATCACACTTATGTCCGAGGCTTATGTTATTAGCGGCTGCGGATTTCTCACGTATTTATCTACTATGATGAGATCAAATCGAGCACTCGCGCCTTTGATACTTTGTAAAACAATGTCAATTTCTTACCGCATGTTGTCACACAGCTGAAGCCATTTTGTTGGCCTTGAAACATACATAAAAAATAATCAAGACTCTTTTGAGGTTGTGTTTTTATCACATGTCTGACATAGGACTCGTGTGTAATATTTTGCAAATAACAAATAGGTCACGCTAACAAGGTGACCAGCTTAGAATATTTCAAGAAATATATTATTATTTTTTTCAAATTGAGAACGATAAATCGTGTATCCATACTATTTTGTGGAATCATCTTCTTTTATTATTAGTATTATTGTTATAATTAAAATTATTATTATTGGAGTAGGAGAAAAGACAAGAAAGTATAGAGGTAGCATAACATGACAAAATGCAAAATTAATTTGATTCTGTGCATAATGCGTGCAGTATCTGGCCCTCTCACCGGACCACTCTATTGTCCTACATCACACACACACACACACACAGTTAGCCTATACCTATCGCACCATTAATTAGGACCGCCATATATACAAATACACACATATATAGTGCTGCAGAATTTAGTATGAAAATTACATGACATTGAAGAAATGGGAATTTTCGATTCTTCAAGAAAGCCCAGTTTCAATTCTCCTCTTCCTTTCCATTTTTGGTATATATATTAAGAGTGCGAATCACATCTATACTAGTAGTGAGGTCTTTTGGAAGTCTAAAAGCAAAACCATGCCAATTGTGGCTCATAAAATGCAATATATATCATGCATGGGAGCCAAGTTGTGATAGCAAAGTCATGTTTCTCGAATTCATTGTTCCACCACTAAGCCACCCATGATGGAGTTAGCTTTTGTTTTAAAATTGGAAGAGGCATGAAAATGGAACCTCGATTTCTCTCTCTTACATGTGCGACCGATACTATGTTACAAGCCCCTATGAACTAACCGTTGCAAGTAGTGAATTTATGCCCTAGTAACTTTTTTAGAGTTAATTAATTAGTTAGACTCATACTTTACCTTTAGTTGATGAACATCTTAAAAAGCCCTTCACTTTAATCATGGTGATTCCCTTTTAATTTGCTTTAACCAATTTGCTTCCTCCAAATTAAGTGTTCCTATGTATAAATGTATAAGCATGGCAATGGCCATCTAAAGTTGTAAACACAATGTGCGAGAGTTTTAATTAATATCTTCTGAATTGAAAATTGCACAATTAATTGATGCCAATTTTATAATATCTTTTAAGTCTAGGAGATTCCACATTTCCATGCACAACCCACTATCATGGGTAGCATTTGTGGAGTATAATTTATTAATATGACGATGATCAAGATGCATTTTAACCAAAATATATATGACTCGTTATCTGTTGGAATACCACATACGTCAACATCTATTATCTTAACAAAAGCTAGGACTTAAATAAAATATATTATAGTATGGAAGCTATAATGGTTAATGTAAAATCAAATCCCGTGAGATCTATGGTGTATGATGATATGAAGTAAGAAGCATATTTTGGGGATATCATAATAAATGGAACATTTATAAAAGATCCATATTTAAGGGAGAAAGCAGGTAGAGTAGAAAAGCAAAGTGAGTCCTATGTATGAACAAAGTTTCTTAATTCCAAATAAATGAATTTGAATTAAGGAACAATATTATTAATTGTTGAACTAATGCTTAGTTGCATCTGCACACCTAGTCTAGCTACATGCAACAAGTCATTTTCTCGATTTTCTAAATGAGGACTCATCTAGCTGGCTCTATATTGAATTTCCAACAAATGTTGGATGAGATTGGAATAGAAACAAAGAGAAGATGCTAAACAAAATGGCTTAATTTGCACATCACTATTACACACAGTGATCGATTCAGAAGAAAGATGAAACGAGATGAGATGCTTTTCCAATTGCCACTTTTACGGGAACATTGCTACGCATCACTTATAAACAAATTAAGCCATGAAAAACTATATGGTCCCCTCTTGATGCTAATCTCTAAGATATAAGATAGTGCATGTGTGGGATGTCACGTTCGTCTTGACTACGTATGTATAATGTAATGTAAAATTAATTTGTGATTCACTTACTATATATATATACATATATATGATGCGTTAGTCCGTTAATTTAATTACCTAAAACCTTCAAATATTCACGATTTAATTTCTCAAGACAATGGTATGATTCCAATCATTTTTTCGCAAAAATTCAATAAATCGATAAATAGTTTTTTTATGTGTGAGGTTTCATAATGTCTTTTTTTTTTTTTTTGTAAATTATTACATATTTAGTTATGTTAAATATGGCTATTCCATGGATATAACAACAATACAAAACACACATTGATGCACCGTGCATATACATATAAGAACTTGTATACACATATGTCTGGTTGTAGGTGTTTGAGAGAGAAAGGGTCCCCCACTCTCCAACCCTAAATGAATAAATGCTCTTACAGAATATAGAAACTCTCACTAGCCTGTCTGAAAAACCTGCATGGTGGAGGTGGAGGCGTGACATTTTTTAAAATTGCACCTAAATTTATATAAATATTGGGACCACTTATTAATTCTTTCTTCTTCAATTTTTTATTACTAATTATGATATATTTGTTTATCCCATAGCTTTTTCCTTCACAAATATCTTATCTTTTTAGCCCTAAAACCATTGCCCTCTTTGATCCCTCCTACTTATACCTCTATTTATACCCCCTATTTTGCCACTCATTCATCTATCAAACAAACTCTCTTGTTTACTTGTTTCCTTTCTTTCATTTCCCGCCGTGTGATCGTGTTGGGTAAAGCTGCCAGCATGATCTAAGCTTTCCTTTCAAGTCGGGGAAGGGGAGATTAGGTCATGTGGCAGCTTCATCCTATCCCGTTTGGCACGAAGATACAAAATACCATGTTTCTTTCCCTTACTTTTCAATAATTTTATCATGAACGCCATCAGATCTTGTGGTAGTTTCAATCAATTTTGTTAATTTGCACAGGAAAACCCTAGTTATTTTTTTTCCATTCTAGGTTTGTTTTTTCAGGTGAGGAAGTATGTGTGAGGCCCTTGTTTTTTCAGGTGAGGAAGTATGTGTGAGGCCCTCTTCTTGCCTCATTTAGTTATTTTTCTAGACTTAATGCTTTTCTTTTGTCTGCTATATATGTGTTTTGGCAGCTCAGCTGCTAAGGGTTTCTGCTTTTGTTCCATTTTGGAGTAAGAAGATATCTGATTTGCTGTTTCATTTCATGGGATGTTTATGAATTCTCATGTACTATAGCAAAATCATTCGATCTTGAACGAAAGTCTTGAATGGTTTTGCTAAAATTATTCCAAGATCCCTTTCTATCCATGCCTAATTGTGCAGTAAATCTGATCTCTTCTGATCTATATGTATACATTTGTTTCGAGTAATATTCTGCAGTTGATTCTTACCCTATTTCGTGTAAATCTGAATTTTACATGATAAGATTTGAAATTTCAAACAGGATTCAATCTTTTATACATCTAGGGTTTCTTGAAAAGAAATTATTGTTTTAGAAAGACATATTTATTAATTAAGTAGGACGTATGTTTAATTATTCCTCAAATTTCTCAGGACAGGAAAAAGTTATAGAAAAAGAAAAAAAAGAAAAGAAAACAGATATTGAGGATTATTTTTAAGATTTGTTTTGGCTTATCCCTTTCATTCCAAAAAATTGGCAGGGGTAGCAAAAAAATTGTACTTTTTTTTTTTTTTTCGTGTTGATGCTGAAAACCTTCTGCATTATATATGGTTATGCAATTCGTCAGCGCATGCATTTATAATCACACTTTTTATAGGAAGCTTCTGCAGTCTGTTACTTTTTAAACTGATAGATCAGAAATTCAGTTTTTTTTTTTAATTTATTTAAAATAATAAAAATCAATGTGGCTGGTTTACGATATCTTCCCAATGCCAATTGCGAGTGACTATATTGAGCAAATATATGTTACTTTACGAGCAACATTCCGTTGTGCATTTTAGCATATTTTAATTTCAAGGACATATTTATGTCCGGCATCTATGAAATGAGATTTCCGCTAGTTGATTTTCTCCTGTCTTACTTTGCTTTCATGAATGACCATCCTTCTGCTTCAACATACTACACTGATACCATGATTAAGTTAAGAGATTTATGATTCTAGTATATATACATATTACTTTGTGGTGTATCACATATATATATATATAAGGCTTATAATAATCTTTGAGTTTTTACTTTTCAACTTTTAATTAATAATTAATTATTTTGATTCATTACTTCAGAATTAGGATTTATGTAATTTTTAATTAATATTAGTTAATAAATGTTAATTATGATTAATTATATTATTATCAATTTCTAATTTATAATAACTATAATATAAAGATAATACTTTTTATGGTGGTACAAAATGATACACAAGAATGTGAGATAGATTCTGAAAGGAATCAACGTATAAAAGTCGTAATAATTAATTATGGAATTTCCCACGACTTTTATGTTTTTATTTCTATAGTAATAGAAGTGATAAGTAATTGTTTGAAGCTTACTAATATTCATTAGGAGTCTTATATTTGTTTATGGGCACATTAACTATATGAGCAACTCGCTTATATGTGGTTGGCAACATATTTGGACATGTTATGTATAGTGAGTAAGTTACAACTGTGTCCATTAATCTACCATTATTAATGGTGATATATATACATAGACTGAGAAGGAATAAATTATTTTAGAGGCTGAGAGGCATAATATTTATTTTTATTTTGTTTTGTATATCGCTTAAATAAATGTGGTTGGTGACAAACGCCCATTTACACCCTTTTTTCTTGCGTGTTTTGTTGTATTTTGTATCATGTTTGTGCTCATATTGTTAGTTTTATGATTAGATTTCATCATCCTTCCATATTATCGTGTATGGATTCCTTTTGGTATGCTTTAAGTTGTTCTATAGGGTTTTGGAGCTCCCTAAATGCCGTGGTCATGTTTTGGGTCAAGCTAGTGGAATTTTGTGTCGAAAAATCAGAGTAAACAAGTGGAGTTCGAGCCAAATTTGGAAGAAACCTAGAAACGGCGAGCAAGACTATTATCGCCGTTTTTGTTCTTTGAGAAGCCAGATTCCCATGACCTAGCTGATGATCTCCGATAGCACGCCCAGAGATCACTGAACTCATTGGATGAATTTTTAAGATTTAGGCAACCGATCCGGCGCTCGCCGAAATCTCCAGCAGGTCATCGTTATCTCCAAGTTTCGGCCTCTTTCACATTTTTTTTTTATATTTTTCGGCCTTTTAAGTATATTTTCAACCCCAACACTATAAATAGGACCTCTTCTTTTGTTTTAAGGGTTTCAGTTATCATTATTCAGCCTTAGATTTTTAGTTTTCTTGAGATTTTCTTTGTTTCCTGCAAGATTGAAGATTCAAGTATTTTTCCGTTCATCGTGGATTCATCTTTTAATTATGTCTTATTTAATTTTGTTTTATTGTATTTCATTATGCGTAGCTAAATATTTATCTGATTCTAGGGTTTGAATGTCAATTAGATTTATGTGAATTAGTCTGTAGATGCCAAGTTGTATGTCACTCTATGATTTATGATTCCTGGTGTTAATTTTCATGTGTAAATAACTAATCAATATTGATGCACGCTAATTATTCAATTTGAGACTTAACGGTAAAAATAGTTAATCGAATTTAGAAAATCATAGTATACTAAGCTATGTGCCCTGGCAAAGATTATAGGTAGATCATATACAGAGAGCTATTCTTAGTAAGCTTTGGGGAGTTAGTATAATTTTTTGAGACTTAGCTGAGATAGTTTTTATATTAATCTACTATCATAAACTTCTCGTGAAAGAAATTATGGTTAGTTTAGTGATCTCTCATATGGTTTGACTTAAAAATTGGTAATTGGATCAATAAATTAATTTGCATAGGTTTAATTAATTATTTTATTCCCTAGGATCAATGTTTTTCCCATATCTTTTACCTGAGTTATTTGCTTTGCTTTTATTTAATTATTTGTCTAGATCTTAGTAAAATTTAAAAGTCAATTTGTTAGCTTGGATAATAGTGAGATGTCTAAGTCAATTACTTGCTGTGTTTTTTATGATTTCGATCCATGTGAATATGATACTCGACCTGCTATTTACCTACAAATTACATTGTATTAATTGCAGTATTTAATTGTTAGAAATTTAACAAGCAGTTGGATACATAATTTGGACTTGTTATATATAAATAGTAAGTTACAACTGTGTCCATAATCTACCATTATTAATGGTGATATATATATACATAGACTAAGAAGGCATCATCTTAATTTTTCTTTTGAGTTCATACTGTTTGTTATGGTTCTTGGCCAGGATCTACCTCTTTTGTGCATTCTGCCTTCAAATATGAATTCAATTCCAAATCCAACTATTCTCTAAAGCTTCATAAATAAGATAAATTGTAAGATGTGTCTTAACAAATAAGGGTTAAAAAAAAAAGGGTTCAGAATTATTATTTTTTGGGGAGGGGTAATTGTTTTTTTGTTGCGTTTAAGATAAATATTAAAAAAATAATATATATTGATCACTCAATTTATAGAAATATATATATTGATCACTCAATTTATAGAAATATTTCATACAATATATACTTATGAGATATATATAATATTGCACTATACTTGTAAAATTAAACTAGCTCAAAAAGATATTATGATTATCTTTGCATATATATTTATAACATATAATAATATCATTCGACTATTTTATTGGCATCTATCTATTATATAATAGGATTAAAATAGTTTCCATTTTCTCTTTCCTATGTGGCACTCTAGAATCTCCTTAGATTTCTTTTATTTACAACATTTAATCATTATTCATAATATATTCAAATTATATATTTAATAATTATCAATCAATTAAGGTAGAAGTTACAAAAATAATTCATGCCAATTAACTCGAGAATCTAATTTGGCCAATTATTAAATTGATCAAATATATAACAATCAATCTAATATAATACAATATGTTTTTCAATAAAATATAAAAGAATTTAATTTTGATATAAATACATGTATAAGAGCAAGACAGATGGACTATACGAAAAATATATAATATCTTTAATTCCACATCAATTTTGTATAAAATTTATATAACATGATATTTCTGTTCTCTCATTTAAAAAGGATACCAAGCATAACCATGCTACGATTACTTTAAATATTTAATAACTTTTTATCCATTTTGTGAATCAAAATTTATATTAATTCAACTCAATTAAGTTTTGCTCTTCGGCAGCAGAAATGATTTGAATTCACTTTTATGTGTTTTTTTTTCTTGATTGCATATTATCGTTATTAGTTATTTGCTTGCTGTCTTTGGTTTAAAGAATGTTAGTTTTGCAACTTTATCTCATACCAGTGAAAATTAAAAGAAAAAAAATTGAGATAGAAATTTTTTAATTAATGACATGATCAGTCTCAAGCACTAGATACAACATAACTCACATTAATTCCTAAGCTATAATAACTATGAGTTACGAACTCAAATAATAAATTACTAAATTATAGTTATTACTCTATCCGTCCTCAAAAAGTATACAACTTTTCTTTTTAAAATACGACCCCACATTCCACTATATATTTCAACTTTAAAAAACACATCTTATTTATAAATTAAAAAAAAAAAAAAAACCACAATTGTTTTATATAGTGGGACTCATAGTTGTATTATTTATCAACTAAAAACATATCCATCAACATCTACCAACTATTTTTTTAAAACTTATGCACATAAATATTGCATACTTTTCGTGCACAGATGGAGTTTTATTTAAGCTGTTAGAGTTTCATTTACTAGAGAGTTGGCGATTGAATTTCTAATTTAATATATAATTTCACATATGATGGTGCTCTCTTAAGTTCTAGACGAGATAGTGCTTAAAAATTGGAGGTGATCTTTTTAGATGACATCACTTGAATATTAGTATTTTTTATTTAAATTATTTATTATTGACATTATCTCCACACCTGACATCCATTGTTATCTTCACATTTGACTTTAGAATATCCACATTACATGATGATTTTAGAAGACAAATGTGGTTTGTCAAGCTCCAGACGAGATAATGCTCAAACTCATTCTTTGTATTTCGAGCTTCAGATAAGATGATGCTTAGATGTTAGAAGTGGTCAGTCAAACTCCATACAAGATGATGCTCATAAATCAACATTGGTCTTTAAAGTTCCAAATGAGTTGTTCTGTCAAGCTCAATAAGAGATAATGCTCAAAACTTATTTTTTGTCTTTCAAACTCATACGAGATGATGCTCACAAGTTACTTCTAGCTTACAAGTTTCAGACGAGATGATGATGTTCAGAATTCAATCATGGTCTTTTAAATTTTCGGATGAGATGATGATGTGACTCATTTTTTGTATTTCTAGCAACAGACGAAATGGTGCTTAGAAGTTAGATGTAGTCAGTCAAACTCTATATAAGATGATGCTCACAAATCAATATTGGTTCATCAAACTCCAAACGAGGTGATACTCATAAATTAGAGGTGCTCTGTCAAGCTCTATACAAGGTGGTGCTCAGAAATTAGGTATGGTCTTTTATGTAATCTCATATATAATATGGTTTCAAATTTAATTTTATATAATCTCATATATAATACGATTTCAAAAACTTTACGTTACATCATCATTCCAGATTACGTAACAAAATCAGTATTTTCTTATTGATTAATTTTAAATCTCTAATAGTAATTTAAAATATATTAATCGAAATATCTTTAATCCCGCGTTGATTTTTTATAAAATTTTATCAAATGAAAACTTATATAAAAATAGTATTTCTATTCTATCTTTAACAAAGAAACCATACATATTTATGATGCAATTACTTATTTGACCAATCAATTAGTTGACTAAAGAAATAGTCAATTATTTATTATTATTTAATTGTTAAATTCCAGACAAAATGATACTCAAAATACATGAGTTTCGGGCTACTAACCTCCAAATCAGATGATGCTCATAACTCAATTATGATAATTCAAGTTTCAAATAAATGATGCTCATAATTTAGTTTTTTTCTTTCATGCTCTAGATGAGCTAATAATCAAAAGTTAAAGTACTTTGTCAAGTTTTTACAAAATAATGCTCAAAACTCAATTGTGGTCTTACAAGCTATAAATGAGATGATGCTGTAACACCCCTTACTCAGTAGGTTTTCCCCACCGAATAAGTGATGTCACGATTGGTATCGCGGACACTCAGACCAA
>JAYDZE010535741.1:0-15186 GCA_034509125.1 Monilaria moniliformis
TTCCATGCAGTGCTTTTGTTCCCCTTCTCAACAGGAATGGATTCTGGGGAATGCATCCTTTAGCCAAGAGAAAGACAGTAAGATTTATAGAGATGTTAAAAATCAATCATGGGACCTACTTCAGTTGAATAATATGCTTCTGAAAAGTAAATAACTAGAAGCAGAAAATATAGTCCAGAAAAAATATTGCAGACATGGATATTTACCCATAAAAGGTTTGGCAGAAGTATCTAGATATCCTTTGTATACTGGCATAGGAGAAGAACCATGGCTCATCAAGTTTACAGCACTACTACAACTTGTTAGTCTGTCTGATGAAGATGAAGCCCATTGAACTGGATGCTTGTCCTTCCTATAGATATGCCATAACATTATAGCAGCCAATCCAATAGCCGTCAGGACAAGACAGAGTAAGAGAACTATGAAAACAACTTTGACTGGAATCCGTTTCTTTGAAGGTTCTAACTCGGATAAAGTCCCTGTAAAGACAATATGCCGGAGTATGTAAACATATGAAGGCATCACTTTTTGCAAGTAATCACTCGAGATTCTCATATATCAAGTAATTGAAGATGTGGTAAAGAAGGCAAGGCTTCTCATTCAGTTGCTGACATGAAAATCACATTCTCATTCATAATGAAGATGGTTCATTGTCAACATTGAAGAGTGATAGACTGCTAAAACAAGTTGCTACTAATCATATCATCAAGCTTTGAAGATTACCAGCATTACAATTACACGCCGTAAAACAGCTGCTTCCATTTTCTTCACCTACTAACCTAGGTAACCCACCGGCATTGCAAATGCAAGTCCATCTATTTTCATCTGATCCTCCTGCAGCTGCATGTTAAGAAAAAGCAGGTCAAGGAACTATCGCAAAAGGTTATGCTTCATAAACAGAACAGCTGACTTGATAAATAGACAGCAATTATCCAGACTGAACGTGATGTGCCTTGAATATGTATCTGTATCTAAATCAAACATTTTGGTCCTTTGTTTCCGGTTATACAAATATATTCTCTAATAAATCTACTTGAAAATATAAACCAACAGATGGAATATTTCTATCATTACTTCTCCATATAATATATCATAGTATGTGGGACTCTCTTTGTCATACATAAGGAACCATCAGAATGAGAGATAGATATTCAAATCTACGAACTAAGTTACAGCCTAGCCAATAATGGAATAAGATAAATATCAAGAGAAACTGTATACCAGGAATACAATCACAGGAAGAAGAGCAGTTTGCCAGGACAAAGGTCAAGATTTGTTCACGGGCAATAGAACACGTGCATGTCCACTTGTTCGTGTCAGAACTTGTTGCCGGCCCATCTAGAAAATGTCAAAGACATTCAGTTTGCTGCCATATACTGCTAGTAAGGCACTTTACTAATGCTATAAAAATCAAGATGCGGAAGACGTGTTACTTGTTCTATTTAATGCTGCACACATATACAATTAAATTAATGAGTCTGCCACGGTAATGTAGATAAGGACTCTAGTACACGTGTGTGTATTACTTACCAGAAAGAGTCTGCTGAAACCAGAGCAAGTTAATGAAACAAAGAAGTGCAATTTCCACCTGACGCCCCATGTATTCAGCACCAATAACAAACTGAAAATTGAAGCATAAATAATAAACCAACAAAATATTACCAAATTTAGGATGTAGATTTCCAATTAACTGTGTTCAAGGTAAACAAATATATTTGCACAGATAACTAAAACATGAGAGAAAATGAGTCCCTGTGAGAGTAATGGTAAGGGAGATAATAAATTTAAAAAAAAAAAAAAACCCATGAAGAACTATGATATTTCTAGCAGTAAATAAATATCTGTGTATTGTTTCATTGTAATTTAAAAGTTGAAAAAAAAAAACTTACTTGCATTTTGTTAACTCTCAACCAGAGGTAGATTGTGTTAGATGTACATCCATTAGCTCATCTCTTGAAGCCACAAACCTTGAATTTGTTCTTGCTGAACAATGTCTAAAAGCATATGCCAGGCAACATTTGTCATAACAAGATATACAGATACACTAATTGAGCAAGATGATAACTGTCTAAGATAAACATTCTATGAACACAAGAAGAACGCACACAGACAGAGCTTTTATGGTAAGGGTGGTTGTGCGTTACATTTTGTCTTAATCGGTACAACGGTATTGGAAATAACATTGCCCTCTACAGAAAAAGTTCAAAATTAAAAAATATCTGCTAAAGAAATCTGAGACTAAGAGCTCTTGACTATTTGGGCATCGAGTAGCCTTATTTCTCATATTTCTTAGCAGATAAACATCTATGACACTTGATCATCGATAATTGTGCTGATGATGTAATGCCCTCGAAAGCGAATATTGAACAACCAAATCACAAGTTAAAAGTTTGGCGGATATGACTTTTTTCTTTCCTTTACACGGTTGGCAAACAAATCTCTTATTCATTGGCCCAAAATGCCTATAATTTTCTGGTCTCTCTCAAAATGAACTAAAACAAAGTAATGTTGTCTTATATTCAATTATTTTTAGCAGAAATGTGCAAAAGCTTCCAGCACAGACGAAGCACATATAACAGAAACCATCCTACAATAATTGCAATAAAAAAATCACGTTCTATACCATCTCAGATAATAATACAAACCTTATATAAGCTTCTTTGTAGCTTTGACAAAACAATATGCTATCTTGCCAATAGAGATCTATCAGCTTATTAAGTTAGTTTTTGCATGCTTGGTAGAGAACTAGTCTGAATTTTCCGCTTCAAATGCAGTTTATGTAAGAATAGCAACTCCAAAGTAAATATGGTATACAACACTGTGATTTATGAATCACTGACTCAATTTTGTGTCCAATTATTGAGAAGAGGGGATGAGCCAAAAATAAAGATTGTGAAAATGATCTAAACTGATTGAGTCGAATTTTTTTATAAAAAAAAAAAAAAAAAAGCTGAAGCCAGGAAGTCAGTGGAGATATTACAATCACATTACTCTTATACATTGTTACTGTTAATCAAACATTCCAATGTCATAATCGAAATGTATTTAAAGCAAAAGAAGGGCCATCCTTACCACTTGATATTTCGGACGACTTCACGCATGATAAGACGAGGTGAAAGCCAAGGGCAGACCTGCAAATTATTTTATCCAAGATTGTTCATATAGAAAGACATCTCAACTAACAATCAAATAAAGTAAAAATATACAAGAAAAGGACATCGATTAGGCCAGAAGAAAATCAGGATACAAAAAAAAGGAAAAGGAAAAGATACTGCATAAGAGTATAATGTGGTCCATCAACCAAACTCGGTGAAAGCAACCACTTCTCAAATTGACAGAGACCCCTTAGCAATCATACTGCACACAATTAGGGGGGAAATAATGCAGTGTATTAACATCAGCAAATACACTAAATATATCTCATTTGAGCCTGGTTTAGATAAGGTAACAATAGATTCTAAATAAAGAAAGAATAAATCAGACGTCTATGGTTGAAATAAATTCATATTTACATTGTATGAATGGTCCAAAGCAAATACGTGCCAACTGTTAGGAAAGACTTTGCTTCCAAGACATATTCAGAAAGGTGGAGAGTCCACTAGTTACAGTATACATATTTTAGTTTTAATTTTTTGAATCGTCATGTGCATGAAAAAGAATGTATTGTTTCCTCTTGACCTCTGTTGTCGGTAGAACTATAATTATTATTATTATTATCATCATTATTATTATTATTATTATGGCCTTGTTTTCCGTCAAAAATTAATAATGTGGGAAAAAACGGAGAATAAGATAATCCGAACCATAACCTCACCTTATAATAGGTGAAGCCAAGTTCTAACTCATATAACGAGAGCTGGCAATTTTTCTTTTACCTCATTCAAAAAAATAAGGATTTTCGAGAATTTATAGAAGAGCAAGAGCAGAGAGAATTACCCGCACGCGCGAGCGCGTGCGTCTGTTTTTCCTGTTCCATTGCTGGTATTTCGAATTTCAAGGCTAGCATTATCTTGTTGTACATTACGATTGATAGACCATATATTCAGTAAAATGCAAAAGATTATGATTTGATAGTTCTATCGAAGAATACTTGTGTCCAGACCGTGCTTCACCTACTACACATTGAAGCAATAAAAGGCTGCAGAACTGAAATCGATTTCAAATTAAAGCTTTTTAAGATTTTAAGAACATAAATGATAAAATACTGATAGCCACCTCACCATCAACTTCTGAGCTAATAATCTCAATGACATGGAATCAATTAGATAAGCATACCTTTTTCAACGGAAGTTTGACTTAGGAAATTCGTAGTTGCAGGGTGGTCAAGTAGAAATGTACAACTCTCTCTCTCTCTCTCTCTCTCCACAAGCAGCTGCCCACATACGCATGAATGCAACAACGAACCTCAATCCCGCTCAAAAAATCTGATCTCTCGCATTGAGAAGAGAACTCTGCAGCTCCAATGTCATGAAATGCAGAGAATTGGAAGCGAATTAAACACAGCTAGGCCGACACCATGCGTATGTAACTCGGCTATACAAATATCTTACATGTAATCTGCGTGTCCTATCTCTGTAGCTAGAGCCTAGAGAGAGAGTTGTAACGGTGAAGGGGTTACGGCATGAGTGAGCACATATTTCTATGCAGAAAGCCCAGCCCAGGATAAAGAAAAAACTTATTCCTGCCACGTGGCGTTTCAGATTTCTCGATGCTGAAGATTTCCTGAAATTTTCAAATGCTCGAAGCGCATTGCACCGCTCCTTGATTTTGGATTTTGAATTCAAGGAGCGGGGTGACCGATTCCAATCCGGCGGTCTTCATCGACTGGATCTGCTGCAGAGCGCCCAAAACAGGACACGTGGAGGTTAGAAAAAAGTGTTTCCGACTGGGGGCCCCCCGCTAGGTGCATTTAATTGGCTGCCGCTTGTGGCTTTTTTGCCCTTTTTTGTCCTTTTCGGATTTCCATCTGTTATTCTGTTTGTGCCCATTTACTTTATTTTCCTTTATGTTTCCTTATTTGGAATTTCGATTTACTAATTTATTTTCATTAGCAACGCCATTTATTCTCTTAATATATGATTTATGTTACCCCTTTTCAGCCTATGAAATATTTTGTTTATATTAGTTATTACTTTCAAATTTCTGTATCTATATAAGTCTCTACTTTTATATATTAAAACTAATTTATCTAAGACGACTAGACCATATTTACCTGTATGATTAACAATTTTTTTTTCTTAAAACGTTTAGTAGCTGGAAATACAGAATTTTCAATTAAAGAAAATCAAAATTTTGGGATTTTTTTATTTTGGTCAATATCTAAAAGGTTATCATTTTAGTCATTATTATTGGATTTTGTTCTTCCTTTTTGTGAAGTTATATATAATAAGTTTGACCAACTTAAATATATTACTGTTACTTAAATTACATTATTAAATTATAATATGCTACACAACTTAACAAACAACTTAATTTATGAAAAAAATTGTTATTTTGTCAATTCTCTAAAAGTTACTATTAATTTAGTCATGATCTTAGCATTTATGTTGTAATGAATAATTTGATAAAAATTCAAAAGGCAAAAGTGTTTTGTTTTGTTTTGTTTGTTAAGTAGTTTAGTTAACATGAATAAAGCATTGTGAGTTAAGGTAGATTAGTTTATGATACGTCAAAACAATTTGGCATACAAAGCTTTCGAAATTTGTTTTGCTTATAAATCGTTTAGAATTAATAAAGTAGATTGTTTACCAAAGTTGAAGATTTAAGGTATGTGGGTATTTTCAATTTCACGTTAACAGAATGTCCAATCAAATTGATTATGGTTTCTAATTTATGTTAATCCTTGTTAAGATTTGTCATCATCAAGAATTTTGTAATGTAATATGCCGTTTAGTTGGACTAGTCAAAAGTTTAACAACACTAATACTAGGTCCAAAACGAACAAACAAATTCCCCAGAGATGACCTTGCATGTACATTATAAATGTCGAAAATATTTTCATTAGAGTAACCATGATTTGTCACTAAGCCTATAGTAGTAACTACGAATCCGAACATTACAAAATAAATGTCAGAAAGAAACTCCCCCATATCACCTTGCATGTACATTTGAAGTGAAGTATACCCCCCATCAACAACAAACAAACCACTCACAATCCTTTTTTCCCGTTTTACCCCTTTCTCCTTTTTATTACAAGCCCCCAACCCAAAATTTTCAACCCAGCACAGATATCAGAATGTAAAAATGAATAACGAATCTAACAAGACATGATGGAATGTGACAGTCTTAGCATACCAAAAATAAGAAGGCATCAGCTGGGATGCTGCTGCTGCTGCCTTGCAGGGAAAGATCTGGTTGGCCTGATTGTCGGTCCAGGCGACGGGTTACCTAAGATCATGGTCTGGGACAGGTTCACCATGTCCACCATGGACGGTGTCTGGTATGCGTGCACAACACTCCAGCTGTCTGTGGAGTCACCTCTCGCGGTTGCCCTCTGCCAAGAATGCGAGCTCAGTCCTGACAGGACGTAGGCTCTTCCCGATGTTTCGTAAGTCTGTCTGTTGCCCATCCTTTCTTGCATTTCCCTCAACTCAGCATCCAGTGCAGCGCATAATCTGTCTCCGGCTCGTGCTGACACAGACTCCGAGAGCTGTTTACGGCAGTTCTCTAGGATGGCAACGGCTGAAATTAAATCACCTTCCTCTGCGGCACCTCTAGCTTCTGCCATGGCTTCAGCGGATTGGAGCCTGTTGCGTTGCTTGTCCACTTCCATTGACACCACCACTGATCTGGCTACAACGGGCCGTTGGATGGTGACATCATTTACAGAATCTAGTGTGACTAGATTCTTAGAGATGGGATGCTTGTACACACATTTCACTTTGATGAGTGGCATCTCATTGCTGCTGGATTGAGTGATGGGGATATCAGTTGTCACTAGAAAATCCCTTTCTTCTTCAGCATATAGATCTCCAACCAAAATTGTGCCTTTCCTTTTATGAGATGCCAGAATGTTCTTGTAGCTTCCGGATTTTATACTGGTGAGTTGCAGCATTGGATCAACGCACTCGACTTCCACCCTTAGTTCCTGTACGACGACGCTTAAGAGACCCCCGATGCACTGTGCAAAGGCGTCCTGAATCACGTTCTCCGCCTCTATAAAAGAAAATGTTCCACCAGAAGTTTCAGAGATTGAATGCATCGAGACTGCATCATGATCTGCACCGAATCCGAATGCATGCACAGGAATATGAAGACCAGAGGCATTATTTCTATGCATGGAGGCTGGGAGTAACGACTGATGATCGGAGCGGGCGTTGCCACCAGTAGGAGAGGTGGTGGCGTACGTGTCTTGCCCATCAGATAACAGTATGATGCTGCTAACCGGATTTTTACACTTGCGCTCACTCATCACCTTGGCGCCCTTCCTGAGGCCATCAGCAATGTTTGTCCCTCCATTTGAGCTTAGAGAGTTGACTGCTTGCAGTGCTTCGTGCTTTCCAGTGTGAGTCATTCTACGGAGAGGAAAGAGACGACGTGCTGTTGAGGAGAAGGCGATCACAGATAGCCTATCCAAGGGACCTAAGTTTTGGATAACGAACCCCATTGCTCGTTTAAGCAGAGCAAGCTTGGTGCCAGCCATGCTGCCACTGACATCAAGCACTGTGACAAGATCAACAGGAGCTCGAGAACCTGCTCTATCAGTCTCAGAATGTTGCATTGCTGTAGAAGTAGGCGCTTTCAGATGAATCAGTACAGAAAAATTGTCATAGGATTTTGATTTTAGAACAGCAGAAACTTCCGGATACGTTTTAACTTCAACTGCTCCAGTAAAATGGTTGTCATCAGTGTGCTTACTGAATGACCTATTGGTGGTGCCACAAGGCAAGTCACCACAAATTTCATCATCATCATCAAAGACATCAGGTTCCACAACATGAAACAGAGCAGAAACGTTCCGATTGCTCTCCATTCGTGGAGAAGGGATCCGTCTCACTAGCCGCATCAAGGACTCATCCTGAGGCCAGGGCACATTGTTTATCCTATCTCCCCCATGAGATTTATCAGCAGAAGGACTCTGGAAGGGGACTTCCTTCCATTTTGCACGGCAAACGGGACAACTTTGTCTTCCATGCTTCACATTGGATGCGATACAATGAAAATGAAACGAGTGCGAGCATTCTGCAGTGAAAATCGCATGGCCATGACCAGGTTTCATGGTTCCCAAGCATATTGCACAAATCTTCTGCAAAAATGAGGAGAAGAAGGCATTAAAATCAAATGATCGGATTACAAATGCTGGCAGAGAGTTTGTAACATAAGCAAACTGCACAAATATAATAAATCACTATGGAACTAATCATGCCAATCATATGTAGAAGCATTTGAGGCCAAGCATATCAGAAGCATCTTCAAACGCAGAGCAGCCGGACACCACAGCGGCTGATGTTGATTTGAAGTTGCTCTCTTTCACAATTAAACAATTTCAAGTCAATTTGTAGCTAGACATATTACTTAACCCCACATCATGTACAAAATAAATTATTCATGAAAAAAAGAATCTGCCAACACACACTCTCTGTCACGGATATAGAAAGGATCAAAGTCGCAAATTATGCCAGATCAAGGATTTCACATACTTACTAAACCCAATCAAGTGAAGAGCATAATATTGAGTTAGCATTTATTTAATCCTTAGCAAGAGTTTGCAATCCATTAATAAAATAGTAAAGTCCATTTTTTGTCCCAAACATTTGGCCAAATGACGATTTAGGTCCTAAACATGATGTTTGGTACCTTCGGGTTCTAAACAATATGAATTGGTCCATCTTCGGTCCAAATTTGACGGAACCGTTTAAAATTGTCGGTCAAAGGCTTTTTGACCAGTTTAGCAACTTAAACCGTATTAATTAAACAAAAACATTAGATTAAAGTCCATTTTTGGTCCTAAACATTTGGTGAAATGATGATTTTGGTCCTAACAAATTTTCAAAAAATATATATTTTCGAAAAAAATGTTTAGGACCTAAATCATCATTTGGCCAAATGTTTAGGACAAAAAATGGACTTTACTCTAATGTTTAACTATTTACTTGATACGGTTTAAGTTGCTAAACTAGTCAAAAAGCCTTTGACCAATTTTAAACGATTCCGTCAAATTTGGACCGAAGATGGATCAATTCATATTGTTTAGTATCTGAAGGTACCAAACATAATGTTTAGGACCTAAATCGTCATTTAACTAAATGTTTAGGATAAAAATGGACTTTATTCTTAATAAAAATAGTACACCCTTCATCCAGTATACATGATGACATGGTGCACCAGTAGAGATGCAAGAGACACTGTTACATGCAAGATGCATGTAGTTTTTTTCTTTTTTAAGAAAAAAATCAGTTTACATAGGCGTCTATATAATGCTAAAAGAGATTATCAACCAATCAATAAAGTCAATCGTGGATATCCAAAATAGAACAATGTAGCAAATAGTGGTAAAGTAGACTTAACAAAACCCAAAGTCATTAACTTTTATAATATAATAAAGGAAATATGCAGGCTCCCAGAACTACTAATGAAGCTTTCGAGGCATTAAAAATTTGTAAGGAATAATCTAAAGCAGAACATGTATCAAAAGAAGTAGAAATCATTAGGCACAATAAGATTTGTCATTCACTTTACAACCCTTTGGCCTTACTTTGATGGAGTTTTGTTGCATGAAAGCTCTCAATCAATGGTCAAGGTGAAGATTTGTATATTATAAAAAGGGGTGAGAAATGGGCAATTGTGTATTTGTCATGTGCATGTGTAACAGTTATGTTGCTGACCAAGAAAAGCACTTTCTTTTCCTTCTGTGAGAGAAGGGCAGAATGAAAGGAAAGATTTAACTGTTGCTACCCTTTTAGGCTTTTTACAATAAAGCCAGAATCAGCTGATTATGGACCTCAAGAAGCACACGGGATCATTTGTCACAAATAGTATTTCACCAAACGATATTAATTATAATGAGGTATATACAAGGCAGATGTATTGACACAATAATATAAAAAAAAATAGCACATCATTTGCAACAAAGGAATCAAATGATGATAATTGTAACAAAGTATATCCACAGGAAATGTAGTGAAATAATAGTAATAGAAAGAAAATCGAGCATTATTTGCAATAGAGGAATCCCGCTACGGCTTAAGGGGACTCCACCCACTTTATCTGCATCTGACTATACAGAAAATGAAAACTACATTACAACAAAGGCCTAATTTTTTCTGACAGTTCATATATGCCTAAATTGGCAGAATTGTTTAGCTACATTATCATTATCAAATTCTATTGCTCTGCCCCACGTGGTGGAAACACCCTTTAAACAAATTCAGCCAACGACCCCATCACAATAAAACCACTAAAATTTGTTCTGTGTTTTTGAAGAAAACTCCTTGAGATAAGGAAAAAAGATTTTTGGAGACTGAAACGAATATTATACAAAATGTAAAGGTGAATCCCAATGAAATAATTGTTCACGGAAATCCCACTGCAATAATCATTCAAAATTCATGTAAAGTTTAATATTTCAAAACTAGCCACACAATTAATACAAACAAAAAGCTTAATCTTTTTCACTAGAAAATTTAGCAAAATATAAGAGCAAATTCAAGATCCAAATAACGGGCATTAGAATCTGACGAAAACAATTAATGGATGCTCATGCATGGAGAAAAAATAAAAGAAAAAAATCCAAGTTCGTCAACAAAAAAAATTCCGTTTTTAACCTTGGAAGATTTGGAGGATTGCTTAGGCAAGCGTAGGCCGGAAGAAGACGGCGTGGGCATAGTAGGCATTTGCACTCGGTGATCCGAGTCCCGCTGCGTCGTCGGAGACAATGAGGCGGCTCCGGAAGACCTCACCGTGGGCGGCGGCTGAGAATCCTCAACCGTTCTCGGAACGTAGAGGCAAGAATTCAACTTCAACCCTAGCGCAATCCTCGCTTTCGTCCATTTGCTACCGCCCATTTTTCCCCAACCGCCTCAAAACCGATAATTACACATAAATAGATACAGAATTTTGTAGAAAGCAGAGGAGTATCAAACAAGCATGCACTTATGTATGAATTTATCCTCTTCCGGAAACAGAAGGAATTGCGAAATGGGCAACGATTTATGCAGAAAAGAGATCTCCATGGGTGGAATTTTGTGTGCGCGCTTTTCCTCTCCGGTTATTGGGATGGGCTTTGAACACGGCAACCAATGGCTTTATATTTAAAAGTAGTGCATGCATACATTTATGGCATGAGAGGAAGTGGGGGAGGGGCAAATTTGGAAACTTCTTCCTTTTATTATTTGTTGGAATTGGAGGAATTTTGGACTTTAATTTTTGGGCTTTCTGGGAATGCTTGCAATCTCTTGTTTTATATAAGTATACGATTACAAATTTTATATTTTTTTATTATGTTTTTATGTCGTCAGCTGTCAATTTTGTTTTTTAATGTGTTAATTTGTATTTTGAAAGTTAACTATTCAATTGATAATGGTTTTTTTTATTATTATTATAAATGGTAAATGGGTTCAAATATGAGTGTGATTGTGTTCTGAGATTATATTTTGTTTTTTATTTATCACTAATGCAGATTATTTGTACTACTGTAACTTGTATAAATAAAAGAGACGAAGAAACTTTCAATCTCTCAAAATCCGCAAATACATGTTATTTAAACGCTTTTGGTCACAATTTTTATTTATTTATCAAGAGTGAAGACCATTCTTTATTTGTGTAGAAGAGAGAGAGAGAGGCTATTAAGACTTCCAAAGTTATGTACATAAATCAAAACATTCTCACCACTAAAAAAATCAGGCAATTCCACAATACTCGTAAACCAAAACAAAATTAGAACTAATTATGTGATAAAATTCCACTTTTGGCCTTGAATAACTTGGTGGCTGTCGGTTTCTTGCAGCTCTCAAGTCAAAATCAAATTTAGTAATTTTGTCATTGTTTGCCGCAGTTGAGGGTTGCCCAATATTCGCATGTTAGTCAGTAGTGGTACAAATAAGCTGCGCTGAGAGTACTTTCAAAAAGCAACAGCGTATTTTAATTTTGGAGTTTTGTAAATTATTATAAGTATCAATAGGCGTCCATGCTCCAGTCATTCACAACTTATATCATTTTGGTCCAAAAAAGTAGAATATCGAAGAAAAATCAAATATGTGAAAATTACTTTGGTGAGTTAGCTGAATAGCTAAATGTTTGAATTGAATGAAAATCCCCTACTATTTAAATTAGTGGATACTTACAAGTTACAATCACAAGTCATAATTTCTTAATTCGCTTTATTTATTTCAGATATAATGTGGACCATTTTGCATCATTCTATAATAGTACTAGTTTTTGTTAACGCTAGCCATTAATGTATAATTTCACTATTTTTTTATGCAATTTACGATTCCTTTTTCAAGAATATTTATGTTATTGTTGAATATTGGGAGTGTTGGAAATTTAACCAAAACAAGTAATCAAAAAAAATGAGGTTGTTCCAGCCAAACAAAATTGTTAGGTACGAAATAAATGTGGAATATTTGTCAGCAAATGAAGCACACTCATTTAGATAAGTAGTTGCCGTGCCGCTTTTGGTTATATTAGCTGTAAATTCGGTCAAAATTTCAGATAAACAAAAATCACCTTCACCTATGCATAATATTGTAAGAAAAATATTTATATACCATCTCAAAAATAATGGTAGTCGGCTCTGCCATAAATTATATTTTATACATAGGCGAAATTATGATATATATATATATATATATATAATCATATCATGATGACAAATAAATTACTTGTGAAGACTGTGCCAAGGAACAGAACAATTTAATCTATATCTATATATATGAAAGCACAACCCTTACTATAATATATAGTTTCTCTCCAGTACATTCATTCTAAATCTGGTAATATATTATTTAATAACTAAATTACTTATTACTAAATTAATTATTTTTATATTAATATATATCAATATAAATGTCCATTAATTTTTATATAAATATTATTACTAGAGATATAATTGAATATTATATAAATAAATATAGTACTAACTATTGAAATTTTTATCGTGTGTGTATTTATTTATAAATTATATGTATGAAATCCATATCAGCACTCAATTTATATATAATTTTTGTAATTGAGGTTATATGTATGAAATCCATATCAGCACTCAATTTATATATAATTTTTGTAATTGAGGTTATTCATATAATTTATACATAATATTTTTCTTGTTATTCATTCAAAATAATGAACTATTTTACTTTCATTCTTTATATCTATTATTTTTTGTATAAGATCTTATTTATCACTGTGATTAATTTTATTACATGAAAGATATTAATAGTGAAAGATTATATTAACAAAATTAATAATTTTATTTTTATATTAATTTTTTCTTAAATAATTATTGCTACTATTTTTTCTATTTCTTAATTAACGTGCTATCAAAGAAATAAAGTTTCATGAGGCGCAACAGTTGATTGGACATCTAGGGGTAAAGCACTGTTTCGGTGCGGGCCGTGAGAGCGGTACCGAATTGAGGCAAACTCTGAATACTAGATATGACCC
Source organism: Monilaria moniliformis (assembly GCA_034509125.1). Classification (NCBI taxonomy): domain Eukaryota; kingdom Viridiplantae; phylum Streptophyta; class Magnoliopsida; order Caryophyllales; family Aizoaceae; genus Monilaria; species Monilaria moniliformis. The sequence continues at coordinate 13,603 of JAYDZE010535741.1, forward strand.
CTCAGAATACTAGATATGACCTCAAAATAACAAGGGGCAAGGTTGGCCAGTGAGACGATGGGGGATAAGCTTCATCATCGAGAGGGAAACAGCCCGGATCACCAACTAAGGCCCCTAAATGATCGCTTAGTGATAAAGGAGGTACGGGCGCAGAGACAGCCAGGAGGTTTGCCTAGAAGCAGCCGCCATTGAAAGAGTACGTATTGGCTCACTGATCGAGCGCTCTTGCGCCGAAGATGAATGGGGCTAAGCGATCTGCCGAAGCTGTGGGATGTAAACATACATCGGTAGGGAAGCGTCTTTTTTTTCTTTCTAAGTCATGTTATAATAACTTAACACAGTTGTAATTTTTGTTTGACATAATTATTCATCAATATATTTTTTAAAATTTTCAAGTCTAAATTAAAAGCAAATGAGCATAGAAATTAGGTATTTAAGAATAGATTTAGTTATGCATTTTGTTCAATAAACTTTATTTTCATATATATGGTTTTGTAATATTTTGGAAATTTTGTGGAATTCTTTACGATCTCTCTATATATATATACATTATTGTTTCTAATAGATAGTAATTATTATTATATAATCACATGTATTGTAATAATAATAAAAAAGATAACTAGTTTGCATGTGTACTAAAACTATACAACTTCCACTTAGTATGAAAAGCGTGTAATGCAAAATAGCAAATAATTGCATATAGTTGTATGTGTGCGCGCGCTCGTGAGCGTGCGAGTGAGTTAATGTTATGTGCAATATACACTAAATTTTATTGGAATCAATGTGTGAGCAATTTATTAGAATACACAAATATTTCGAATATGTTATTTTAAATATATAATAAAACATTTCTCTACCTCTCCTCTTATCAAATAGATAATCTTTATACAACAAAAACATCTCAAATGCACTTGTGCACTAAATTTGATGCAATCTTTAAAAAATATTGTTTTAATTTGATGATAAAGTGCAATTCAGTTAGTAAGATGATCAACCTCGAACTAATGGTCATAGATCAAGTCATCACAGAGAGAAAATGAAAAATCATTATTTATATTTTCTTAGAAAAGACAGGAAAAAATCTTAAATTCAGCACATATATATTTCATGTGCATCGCACAAAAAACAAATCTTATTGGGGTGTGGGGGAAAGCGTGCTCTTGGGTGGCGATGGAATGAGATTTGAAACATTCAATTTACTTGTGGGGTTGGAGTGCCTTTGGGTATATATTTAGGTACATATAAGTAATAACAAAAAAATTCCGGATGTGAATATTAATAAGTGTTTGGTATGATTATATTGCCCACTATTTGGGATTAGGAATAGTGTGTGTGACGCCTGCAAACTGGTGACCAATATCTGGCTTATCCTTCCACGCCTTTATGGCTAACATGAGGCCATCCTTAACCCATCCCCAAAATTCCATCCCCAAAATAGCCACAACTCAATTTTCAGCCGCCACGTCAGCTTTTTACTTTTCAGCCAGAACACCACTAACCCAGCCCTAAAATTCCAGCCCCAAAACAGCCCCAACTCATTTCTTACCATTTTATCATTTTTTTTAAAGCTTCAATTTTAGTTAG
>JAYDZE010535752.1:0-15185 GCA_034509125.1 Monilaria moniliformis
TTGGATTTGGACGGGTAAGTCAATATTAATTTCTATAGTGGTCCAAATTAATATTCTATTGGGCTTGAATTAAATTGTGGCTCAATTTAATTAGTAAAAGCCCAATAGGGAAGCCCAATCCAAATTTCCTTAGATCCCTAACCTAGCTCATACATATTCTATAAATAGGAGAGAAATGAGAAGAAAGATTGATGATTTTGACGTTTCTACGTGATTCGCGTTATTCTTTCTTTTCTTCTTCTTTCTCTAGTCCTATAGGTTTGATAGCTACTGTTCACATCACACTAGTATTCAATCTTGGAATTGGGAATAGGTTAGAAGATCTAGGGTAGATATCAAGATCTACACGCGGAGAAGGCACATGCAATCGTCAGATCTTTGGAGATCTAATTACTGTAAGTATTCATATCCGTAGCAGCATGATTTAGGATTTAAATTCTAAATTATGTGCTTATGTGCATTCTAAATAGCATATCTGTAAATGATTGGCTAATTAATTTTTCTATATCATCCTGGAAAAGGGAAAATTCCTTCATTTGAATTAAATCCCCAACATAAATCTTATGGTTCAATACAGTCTTAGTTCGGAAATAAGGATGCATTTAGAAATGAATACATCCTTATATATATATGTAATATAGATATATTTATATTATCGATATGTTACATAAAACTGAGATCTAATCATTTCATGGCACATATCATAAAAGTTGCGAAGGTTGAGAAAAATGAAAGAAAATTCATTTTTAGGTAACTATTTTTTGACAGAAATGTGTAGCATGACACTCATGTGTATGGGAAAATAGGATGCTGCGTGGGGGATTGCATTGACACTCCTTTCATATTTTCAACTTTATTTTTCGAACACCAAAATTTTCTCACTCTTCCATTCTTAATTTTCCTTAGTCTCCTTAACCGTTCTTCTTGGGTAAGAGTGAAGGGATGACTGTACTTTTGGGATGGGAATAACACTTTGACCACCACATGTAAAGTATCTACACTAAAAAGATGGTGATATAAAGTATCTACACTAAAAGGATGGTGCTAATGCACCACATGCAGCATCCAGGCTTCCCCATGTGTATGAAAGTTCTTTCTCTACCTTATCGCCATTCCATATAATTTTTTAAGGGGAATAGCGATACCAAATTAGAAATATCTCGTTTTCTTCTCTTAGAAATATCAAGCACTAAAATAGCAACGATGATCTCAATTTAAACTCTTTTTTTACTACTGCATAATAAGCTTTCTTTAATAGTTTTTGTTGGAAAATTTTGAATAAAGAAATTTTTTAACTAAATACCAAAACTTCTAATAATTGCACTGCTTTATAATTGTAGTTATATTTATATGTTATGGGGCAATTTACTAAGTTTAAATTTAGCAGAAGTAGTTCAGTAGTAAGAAGGAATTTATTGCTAATAGCACATGGTAGAAATACTAAAATCAGATGCTATTGAAGCAACACGAAAGTGTTTAGTATTGAAGAAACATGGAAGTGTTTAGTACTGACAAACATGTAACTATGATGTTAGCCCTAGTTCGGACTGTTGAAGAAACACGAAGTAAAAATATACGTTGAATGTTTGATTTCATGTGTCAGAGAATCTTGAGATACCAAAAGGAGGTACAAGGTTGCAGAGCTACAATGGTACAATATTGCAGGAGTCGAAAACGACATGACTTAATTCAAATGGTGAAATGGATGGATTTGATTGGTGCTTCTTCCAACGACACTATTCAACATCCCACCTATAAATACTCGATGAACCCTAACAATTGAAGGTTACCAAATATTGCACAATTGAAGCTATAAGCTCTCAAGCGAACTCTTAAAGCACAAAAAGTGATTTCAAAGTTGGGAATTACAACAAGTGTTAAGAGATTCACTCAAGCTTAAATTCGATTATACCTTAAGGAATCCGATTAATGTTGCCTTAGAACACTAGGCAATTTCTTTGTATATATTATTCAAAGCCTAGATTGAACCAAACCAAAATCCTTATGCTCAAACCTTGTAATGTTTGTGTAGCCGAAGAAGGCTAGAACGTAGTTATGTTACCGCTACTTATAGCATGAAAGAAATCGACTAAGTTAAGCCCTAGTGAGGATTAAGGTTAAATTTTGTTTCAGGTTCCTTACACACGTAAACAAGTTGAAATTCTAGTTAGTGGATTGATTGATAAGTTCTCGATCCATGGACGTAGGAGCAGTACTATCCGAACCACGTAAAACTACTTGTGTTCTTTCTATTTCAATATCTTACATTTCATGTTATTGAAGTGTTATCACAAAGCACATGCATAATTTTCACATAAATCTTTGGTAGTTGTCCAATACTAAGTCTGTTCAAATCTGCTAAGTGTAATTCAGATTTTCAATAAAGACAAGTTTACCCACTACATTATGCACAACATTAGTTATCAATCCAACTGATTTACTGTTGAAGCATTCAATAGGATTCGGAACTAACATCACTCTATGTAAATCTATCCCACTTTGGACTACTCATCAATATTGATCTTTAGTACTGCTGATAGTTATTCAAGATCTACTGATTTACTAGTAAAAGCGTTAGAACTTAGTATAAAAAATTAATTTACTATTACTGGTGTATTTTCCTCCCCTCCCGTACACCAATACATATATGTCATAGACCAACAGTTTTTTACGTTCGAAAGAAGAAGTTTAGGCCTGAAATAAAAAGTGGCACTGGGCTCATGTAATTATTTTCTTTATTTAAGAATAATCGGTTCTCGTGGACAGTCGAGCATAAATATATTCCTGTATAGACGGATAGACCCATTCATAAATAGCCCAAAACAAACACCCATATAGTACCCAACTAGATGTTATAGTTTCTCCATGAATAAACAAACACAAGTAGATATTGGAGTTTTACATTTAAGGAGATTATATAGGAATTATATTATTTTTCTATTATTATTATTATTATTATTATTATTATTATTATTTATTATTATTATTATTATTATTATTATTATTATTATTATTATTATTATTATTATTACTACTACTATTACTTTTACTTGAATTAGAGTTATTCATAATTATAACCCGTGTCTTGACCCAATAACAACTTTTTAGTTTAACTTATAATTATTATAAATATTGTCAATAATTATATCCCTTAATCACTTAAAAATACAAATCAAAATCTCTGAATGACTTAAGCTGTTGTGTAAAAATCAGACTTTTAAAATATAATATATGCCTATAAATAATTTGAAATATATTTCTAAATTTTGAAAACCAGCATTTAAGTTTCCTAAAATATGAGACATATACTATTAAGTGAATAATTGAGATAAATACAAATATATTTGTAATATTGTGATTGTTGTGTTAGTATAACACAATGAGTTCAAAGTTTAAGCTATAATTAAAATTATTTTTATTATTATTATTATTATTATTGATTCAAATGAAAAATAATTCTGGTCGTTGATAATTTAAAAATAATCTTTATTATTATTATTATTATTATTATTACTATTATTATTATTATTATTATTATTATTACTATTATTATTATTGATTCAAATGAAAAATAATTCTGGTCGTTGATTGAGATAAGATCAGTGTTATAAAAACGGATAAGAAAAATCAGCAAGGCTCCCGCAGACTACTCTGATTTGCTGAAACAAAAATTCTGAGTCTCCAACATTCATCTCCGGCGGCCGCCGCCGCATGGACAGAGATCCGTATTAGTAGCCTTTAGCCGGAGAAGTTGCAGTTATGGCAAATGTCTCACTCACCTCAGCCGCCACTCATAAATGCTGGTGCTTCAATCCTATCGACAGATTCCCTATTTCTAGGGTTGCTTTCCCCAATTCCTCCGCATTCCGATTTTCTCAGCTGCGAAGAACGATAATTTCGATGTCTAGCTCAAGCAAAAGCACTGTTCTTGTCACCGGTGCTGGCGGAAGAACTGGTATAAGAAGAACTTTCTCTCAACGCTTCAATGTTGGATATTTTTTGCATGATTTCGAATTTGTTTGTTTGCATGGTGTATGGATGGATAAAAATAATATAAACTAATCTATTATTTACTTCAAAGGATTCATTAATTTTGAACTTTCTTTGATCATCAAAGGATTCATTAATTTTGTTGGTTTGTTTGTTTTTGCGATGAATGAGAGGGTTTTGGGAGTTTCGCATGGTATTTTTTAAAAAATATGAGGACAAAATGAGTTGCTCCCTTTGATTTGTGAAAATGTTGATTAAAGAGATGAATTAACATTAATCAAGTTAATGGAATTAGCCCCTGCAGAAATAAGAAACAGAGGAAAAAACAAAACCCTACTCTGTTCCTTGATGTTAAAATTTTGGAGTTGAAGAATTTAGAACACTTAGATTTCTTTTGTCATCCTTCATTATGCTTGCTGCACTGACTTAATTGGTTTTAGTTTTCACATCTTGGTGTGAGACTTACGGCTATACATTTTCTTGATCATTCCCTGTGATGCGTTGTTTGGTCGCAGGCCAAATTGTTTACAAGAAACTGAAGGAGAGGGTAGACCAGTATACTGCAAGGGGTTTGGTACGAACCCTAGAGAGCAAGGAGAAAATTGGTGGTGAAGATGATGTTTACATTGGGGATGTAAGAGACGCTGATAGCATTGTTCCAGCTATTCAGGGGATTGATGCTCTTATCATTCTCACTAGTGCTGTTCCGAAGATAAAACCTGGCTTCGACTTCTCTCAAGGTGGAAGGCCAGAATTCTATTTTGAAGAAGGAGCATTTCCCGAGCAGGTTGTTTTCACCTGTTGTTACTGCTGCTAGAGTTTCATGGTTCCAGTCACTAATGTTTAAGATATCTAACCACATTTTCTCGATTCTAGGTTGATTGGATTGGGCAAAAGAACCAAATAGATGCTGGTGCAGGCCCATGCTTATGCTTCATTGTTTAGTTAACTGTTTCCTATTGTGTTTCTCAAAAAGATATGATGTGTTGAACAGCTATAGCTGCTGGAGTGAAGCAGATTGTTTTGGTTGGATCAATGGGAGGAACAAATCCAAATCACCCTCTAAATAGCATAGGAAACGGAAATATTTTGGTCCGTTCTCTACTAACCTGCAACTAAATCACCTTCACTTTCTCTGTTTCATTTATTTCTTCTTTGTGAAATCCAGGATTAGGTTGCTTCTTGGCTTTACACTCTAAAACACAGTTTCACTCAGTTATAAACTCCATAAACGTCGTCGTTGCATGATTCAATATCAGCAACTGGTCACTCCTAGGCTGCACTATTTCGTGCTTTCATACAGAATTACTCACAAGTCGTTGCTCTTTGGATTGCAGGTTTGGAAGAGAAAGGCCGAACAATATCTGGCTGACTCGGGAGTACCATACACCATTATTCGGTATTGCTTACTTTTTCTTTCTACACCTAAAAAAGATTCACCCTTAGTATTATACTGAGCCACTTTATCCGTGAATTTTACTAATCAAATTTTCAGGTCATAGTTTTCTTGCATTCTTGTTATTTTCCATCTCTTATTCTGTTGGTCTAGGGCTGGAGGCCTGCAAGATAAAGACGGCGGTATAAGAGAGCTGCTTGTTGGAAAGAATGATGAACTTCTTGAGACAGAAACAAGGACAATCGCGAGGGCTGATGTTGCAGAAACCTGTATTCAGGTAGCAACATTATCTTGTTCACTTACATCATATGCTGATTCTGCTTCTGATGAGATTTACCTATCAGGCACTAAGCTTTGAGGAGGCGAAATTCAAAGCACTTGATCTCGCCTCTAAGCCTGAGGGATCTGGTACACCAACCAAGGATTTTAAGGCTCTATTTTCTCAAGCCACTTCTCGTTTCTGATTAAACATCGTCTGTATCCATACAAGATTCGTTTGTTTCACCATGGCCAGTTAATTCTTCTTAGTCTTTTCAGTCGGAATAAGAGGTTTCACAACGAGAGGTATTATTTCCGGATATTCAGCAATTCTTCTGCACTGCTGCTAGCACATGTAAGTGTGTGTAACATTCTAATTCTATGATCATAACCTGGATATTATACATATTCCATTTAAACTGATATCTAGTCTTATCATATTTAAATAACTTGAGTATGAATTTGAAGGTTCAATTCTTAGATGATACCATGATAATTATGTTTTGATATCTTTATAACTGCTAAGCTTTGCTGTTTAACAGTAAAACAACTCCTGTAGATATTTATAGTCGTTTGGCCCTTCGTTAGATAGGTTATTTCATAAGACACAAAACACTTCAACATTTGTCTAGACATCCTATTGTAACATGTATTTGATCTGAGATGATGATCGTTCTTGGATATCCACTAGTTTTGACTGATTCTCATAGTCATATTTTTTAGGATTAGGTATAGTTTATGATCTGAAGTTTGGAGGTTTTTTTCAAAAATAACCCAAACTTTTGTATTTTTTTTTTTTTTTTAAATGAACTTTGCAGAAAGTTCCAATTTTGCCCAAACGGTCGAGAATTCGGTGTTGGAAAAGCTGAATAATTGTATTCTTGCGTGGAATATACATTAAATGAGGTTTTTTTTAACCACCTTGCCGGGTTTCCACCTTATTCTATATTTCATGCGCGATTCAGCTTTCCAAAGAGTGAAGAAGAAGTCTCTATTTGATATAAAGTGGTGGGCGCTCGATATCACACTATCCCACCCCAAAAATTGGAAGTTTCTACAAACTTGGAGGTATTTAAGGCATAAAATAAGTTCATGTCATGTTTTACAAATATTCCAAATTTCGGGCTATAATTGTTAATGTTATCGGTATGACGCAGTATCGTAGATGCATACAACTAACATTTTCTTCCCAGCTGTTAGGATTGATTTGTTTAAGCCTACACATCTAACAATCAAATCAACATCGTAGAGTTGCAACATCAGATTAAGATAGCATTATTGTGATCGTGACTATCACTAGTTTATTTCATGAATAAACCATGCATGACCAGTTGACCACTATATGTGATGTAGAATTTATTTAATTGTGGTCACCTGGAAATGTTGTCTAAATCCCACGATTCTTATTTGCTAACTAATTTTAAAATTGTGCAATGCATAGTTCATAAGTTGGGACCTACATAACTGAGGCTCAACCGAGCCTCTTGACTCTTATCAAAAAGAAAGGTTAGCTGCAAAATAATTTATGATTTTGTGTTACGTTATTGCATTATTGATGTAGATACCACAACTAGAACTCTCTCCCCATTGGAAATCGATTTCTCTTTTAATTGGTAGTTCTATTACTCGTGGCTCGCTGGTATGTGACTTGGATGTACATGTGTATAATTGAAAATAAAGTGGAATTTTCTATTCCCACATTTAATCAAATTATATTAAAAAAAAAAAATCTATCTCACGCTTGCCTAAATATGAACAAATTTCAGTTTCCCAATTGGCAGCAACTTTGGCCAGAAATTTGACTCGGGTGTAAGTTGCAACAAAATACAAGTTTATGGAAAAATAAAAAATGGGTCCAATTCATGCGTTTTTTGGAAATTAATTATTTTTCTATAATACAAACACCGACAAGCCCTGTAGACAATTTTGGCTGCCACATAGGTTTTAATTTCTTCAGAATTTAGTTTTGAAAAGAATTGCAACAAAATGAAAGTTTATGCTATTGGTGTTACGATTCAAAGTTCATAAAAAATAAATCAGATTTTATTATAAAAGTTCATGATTTTTATAAACAATTAACCATCTAAAATAACTAGAACTCTCCATTTCACTTTTTCTCTAGGGTGTCGGATTACCCTTTTATCTTTAGTGATATCACTAATAAAGTTACACTAGATCGACGACATAACCAAATCAAATGTAATGCCAATAATGTGTATCTATGAGAAATTATTGGGACTTTGGGAGTAGCGATATAAAAATAATTTTAGTGTATCTTGTACGATGAATATGGTCCTTCTGGTGGGAGAAAAAGACAACTTTAACACAAATAACGGCCAGCATGTTAAATTATTATGAAAACCAAGATAAAATAATATGCTGCAAGAAAAGGTCCAAATAGTTTTATGACAACCTAGTTCACCAAAGACTTATTTATCATAAAATAGGAATTTCCAACCAACCACAACATGATTTTTTTACAAGTTAAATAAAAAATATATACTAAGTTGTCTTTTTTTCCCACCAATATCACTTTTGCGTTTAGTGACTATCGATTGAATATTTTAGTTCTTCGTTCTTCAACCTAATGAATCATTTTGAGAAAACGAGTTTTTCAAACTTCTCTTAGTGATGCAAGTTTTAAAGACCACAACTATTTAAAAATAAAAGTAAAGAATAGTCCTCCAAAACAACAGCTATCATAAGTTCACTTCTAAATATCAAATCATATTCAAGAACATAAAGAAAGAACATGCAAAGGATTTGAAATGTGACCAAGAAATGCAAATACAAGAACTCTTCTTGCAAATAATTATTATCCATTTATCCCTTTACACATGATTGATTGCAGCATCAACCAAACAAGATTATGCCCATAAATGGATTTCTTATCATCATTAACAAGTTAAGAATGCTTCTTTATGAATCTGAGGTTGCCTTTTCAAAATTTTAGTGTTACCTTAATCAATGGAGCAACCAAATTTGTCGAGCTGCGTGACACGCTTGCGCCTCCACCTACGCCTCCGTACATTTCATGAGCTACAAACAATGCAGCAAAATAGCATATTCATTTCACAAACACGAAATATGAATGATTTGTCGAGGGTAAAGGCAACGGGATTTACTCAGACCCGCACCTTGAAGAAGTCAGATGATGTTGAAAGTCGAGAGCCAAGGTGCAGAACAAACCTCCCATCAAACGGGCTTCCAACACGATATGGCGTAGATGATCCGCCCTTTCCAACCCATCAACATCCAATGGCTATCTTCATCAATGACAAAATCTTTGTGGTAGTGTGTTCTCACCTTGTAGATTGCCCTCTCCATGATCCACCTATCGAGAGGCACTTGCGTGAAGCCTGCCCTCAGGTGACGTACTTGCCACTGCTTGTACGTTTCGGGCCTCTCGACTCTCTCCCAGCCCTCACAAGCAATGACATTCAACGCCTCGCTCCCAAAGATGTCCCTCTCAATAAGCATCCTCTCCGGCTGGTCCCTAGGCACGTTCGTCTCCAGCATGTCAAATAGAGCTGAGAAGTGGAACAAAACCTCCCGGAAACGAGTGACAAAGAACGGTGCGCTATAAGCCCCATTGACTATCCCGTGTATGAAAAGGTCCGGATTGATCTTCCTAATTAGGTTAAGAACCATAGTTCTCGAACTCTCAGCCAGGACCGTCTCATCGAGTAAGTTCTTGGCCCGATACATGCTGTTTACAATCAAGAATTCACCCTTCTTGATCTTGAGATCCTCTATTTTGATGCTCTCCCACTTCTTAGCTATAGCATTGTACTCAAATGGCACGCTGAACTTTTTGGCATAACGGGCCAATCTACGCCCCGTCTCCTCAATCTTTTCTGCTGGTCGGAAGCCGGGCTGTGGGAAGTCTATGCCAGTGATCCGAAGCATTGGAGGACCGCCTTCTCGGTCAGCTATACGCTGGATTAAGGTCGGCCACTGGAAGCCGTAGAGAATCCCAAAATCTATAACATGCACGCGTGCTGCTTTTATCGACTCAAACATGATTGTCTTGTTTGAGGTAAAATTCGAGATCTTCTTAAACGGAGACGACGCTAGATAAGTATAGTAAGCTTTCAAGTAATCGGCTGCGACTGTTTTCTTGCTAATGAGGGCTTTATGAATCTGGCTACCTGTTCCAGCCAGACGTGCTTCGAGGCCATCAGCAAAATAATGAGCTAGCCTCTGATTCCCTTCACCGTAAGGAGAGGCGTGCTGCCTGATCTGTTTTAGCAGCTCGCTGGCACTCCGACGATCATCAGCAGCAACAGCCTGTGCGCAGTTGATCAAAAGGGTTCTCAAATCTATCACTTCTTTTTTCTTGTTCTGTTTCTTAGCACGGCCCCTCCCACCACTAGGCCGTTTCGTCTGCCCGTTCTGCTGAGTCCTCTTGCTGGATGCACACTGCAGGACTTCCCGGAAAGCTGCAAACTTCTTCTCGCGATCCCCCAGCGTGTGGAGCAAGACATCATCAAATTCCTCCACAGGAACATCCGAGTCTGATTCTGCATAATTAGCCAGCATTTTACTACTTCTCTCTTCTTCCAAATCCATGTCCGTTGTAGAACGACTCTTCTTGCCCTGTGATCCAGAAGGCAACTGACTCTCTGCATCACTTCTCGCCTCAAGCCCACCTCCCCTAGTATCCTGAGTGGCTAAGGTGTTCACACCGGCATTCACCAACAAATTATTCCCAGCAGGAAGGAACTTGCTAGCTTCATCAGCCCCCCTTCTGAAGTTCCACACGAGCTGGCTCTCATTGTATATATCACGTACTTGAAGGGGGCTCACAGGAGAGTCAGAGAAACAACCGTCTACAAGGAAATTGTTCAAGCTTTTCGATGTGGAGAAAACAGATGACTTAGCAGCACAACAAGATGTGCTGGCATCATGATCCATGCGAGTGCTGATCATCCAACTCGGATCAACAATGTCAATTAGGTATCCACTGCCATCACCACTACTAGTTGAGTTAAAGCAACTAAAATTAGGATTACTATCATCTCCACACTCACGGCTAACGGCCCCTGGTTCTTTCTGTGGGGAAGGAGGGTAATTCTTCCCAAGAACCTCATAGAAGGACCTCTCCTTCGCCTGCAAATCCAGTGACTCCTGAAGCATGTGAGTCTTCTCCTCCATGTCCTCCTCCATCAGTATCTGATCAATGTACCTCAAGACAGCATCCGAGAAATCACAGTCATCATCAATGTCCACAAACGAGCTGGAGACGGCCCCCTCCCCGTTCCTGTTCGAGAAAGGCTGGTCTAGGACCAAATGTACACCCCCAATGCCATGTTCTTGAAATGAGGAACTCTGATTTCTATCTCCATTCACTAATTTCTGATCTGGATAACTAATCCCAAATCTAGGCCCATTCCTAATTCCCCCATTTGAATATCCAGCAATTGATTGATTCTCCAATCCAACTCCACTCGAAGAATTCAAGATTCCATGAAAACGGGGATCCATTCTTCTTCTTCTACCAACTAAAGTCAAAGATAATATCTAGAAATTCAAATTTCAAACTACCCATTGTTGCTTCACCTAAGTAAATTCAATAAAATTCCCTAAACTACTCATATGCGTAATCAAGCAATTACACACAGTTCTTGGATTGCTTCAAAAAACAAAAAAGATTGAATCTTTAAGACGAGTGATAACTAGAAAACTACATGCAAATATCCAAATTGAGCAAAATGGTAGAAGCAACAATGATTCCCACAAAAAGTCAATCAAATATGCGCACAATTGCAGCTGAAGAAGTGTGTATAAGACATGATATGATATAATATGCAGCAAAGGTGAAGCAGAGGGTGTGAACATGTAGAAGTGAGAAGAATGTGACAGTTTAGCATACCTCAGAAAAAGTAAACCCTAGTGATTGCTGAGGAAGGGAGAAGAAACATAGGAATGCATAGGAGAGTGCGCTTATATATGAGAGAGAGAGAGAGAGAGAAGAGCAGGAAGTTGGAAAGAGAAAATGGTGGTTTGCTGATCTGGTCATAATATAAAGAAGTTGACGCATCAAGAATAAAGAAATAGAAAAAATAGAAAAGTGGGAGGAATTGAAGCTGAATGAATCCTTGTCAACGTGTCGTGAGTGGTGAAATTGCATTATTTTTAGATTATTATGTGAAACACAAGAAAAATTGATGGATATGAAGAACGTTTACATAACAGGCGGAAACACAGCCCGACATGAGATTTCTAAACTTTCTATGTGTCGTCTTGTATTTTTATTATTTTTAAAAGAAATCTTTTATTTTATTTTTATTTTATGAATTCTACGGATTATGAATTCTATGGATTTTGTCTCGCAAGATATTTTTAAAGAAATATTTATTTTGACTATCTAATGCGCTAAGATATTAATGCCAAAATAAAAGTACAATTAAAAACCAACAAAATTATAATTAATTATTGAATATAATATGGATCTAAGTATAAATATCATTTAACGAAACATGGCCCATGAAATGATCTCATACAAAGTTTTATGGCAAACTAATGTTACATTACATTTAGTAAATATCCTTCTTTTAAGCACTTCGATGTCACAATTCTTTCACTATTTAAAAAGTTTGGTAAAACTTTCACAAATAATTATATGATGTGGTATATTCGTATACAGACATTGTCTTACAACTTGAAACAAACTTGATAATTTGATTTATTTTTTTTCCCTAAACAACACTTCATATAAGAAGAAGAATAAAGAAAAAGAGGGAGTCATGGACTCATGTGTGAGACCGTCTTGCGAGACGAAATCTATAGACACCTTCATAATCCGAATTCAAACACTTTCGAAATCATAAGCATAGCATCTATTATGAGTTTAAAATATTGAATTTAATCCGTTTAGATCTTGATCCGTCGAACCATTCTCAAAATATTTGAATAAAAGAAGGCAAGATGAGGTTGATGCAGGAGGTGAAGGCCACGTGATGAGGCATTGAGATTCGGAAGGACGAGGTTGCATGCTCCGATGCTCTTTCTCGTCATTTACCATTTTTCCCAACCCATTTCCATATTTATTTAATATTTATTTTATGGGCAAAATACTTTTATATATTTCATGGAACAGGCCGTGTAAACAAATGAGGATGTGAGGTGGAAGTGGGGAAAGCGTTTGGTCATGCAAAAATTAGCAACTTCTACTTTTGGTTATTTTTCTTTTTCTTTAGAAAAAGAGTTTTGTATTTTCGCTCTTATTTCTCTAAGCTAGTGAACTTCAGTACGCAAAAACTAAATTATCTGCTTTTATTCGTATTACAATAAGGATCTGATTTAAAATAAATTACAATGTCGATTGATATAGTTCTGACACAAAAAAAAATATATAATGATTCAATCTCTATACATAATCTAATTTTAGCATCGACAGAGTACAAAAATTTGTTTTTAACAAGTACAAATATGGATGCACAACTGAATGAAAGTATGTATTGCTTAGTATATCTTCCCCTCTTCATAATCCATACAATAAATATTCAAATATTATTATTAGCATATGAAGTATGTTAGAGGATAAACTTTTGGCGAGATTTAGTTTAGGATTGTCAATTGTAGTTATCTAGTGTTTTGTGTCTACAGGATAAATCCCAATATGTAACATGTCAGCAAAGCTATGGTATAATTTATGTTGGGTTCTTTTCGTCGTTCAACGGAAACACTGCAAAAATTTCGACAAAAAACGATTTAGATGCATAATTAAATTATATGTTCAACAAGTAATTACATAAAAGAGAATTACTTATTTGTTAAGTGATTGGTTTTTTTGGATTCTTTAATCTAGTAATGAATCCACTACCTTTAATATCCATGTGTTCGTCAATCCATTATAGAAACTATTTCGGTACAAACGTTCGATAGAGAAAGTTAGGTAATCTCTATAAAATGTACGCATTCTTTTGACAAATGAAATCCTTATTTTACGTTCTTATTTTTCACACTCATCATTCTCCGCCATGGAGAGCTATTTATAGATGTTTCATGGGCCTTGGGGCCTTGGGTTTATATTCCTTTAGTATGCATTAGTTAATCATGAGTCAGAATCTTAAGTAATTAAATCTCATATCTAATTTAGTACACAAATATCTTTCAGTCTCCCACTTGGACTAGTATTAGTTATAATACGAAGTTCCAACTTTGTACCCTTAAGCAGATCAATAATACATATAAAGTGTGATCCTCCAGGCCCTCATTATTGACAACGATCTAACCAAAGTCTGCACCAAACTCATAAATTGTGCTGTGCAGCGAACTTGGTATATGAAGGACGTCTATGTGGATTCGGTAGACTAGCCTTTATATGAAGTTTATGTAATATCATTTCATTTACGAACCACTCGGTTGAGCCTAAAATTTGCCATGTGTCTTCCAAATAACTCAATCACTTTATCTTATCTTTATTATATGACTCATTTGGTCATATTCAATTACTTTAATTGAATATATCATTGCACTGACTAATGACTTAATGGTCAAATAATATAGAGAAATTGAGTGTTATCTCGAAATTCCAATCAAGGAATATATCATTTGCCTCGTGATGTACCCAACACAAATTTGTGTCTTGGTCCTCCTTTCAAATACAAGCATTGTACAAGGTCAAAGCATATCACTCAACAAACAAAATGAGTAATGACATCAGGCCAAAAAACTTAACAAACAAAATGAGTAATGACATAATGTCAAAAAACTATCACATACTACACATACTAATAAACCATAGACACTAAACAAACGAATTAGTAGTATGGTATACCAATTATTTCCAATGTATCCATGTATCCATTACGGATATCATATATCTCATAGTTACGAGAACCACTACATTCTCTAAGAATGTGATGCAGACCACAGCTAACCTATGGCATATCATCAATATCTCATTCTCGATGATCATTGGTTTGGGATATTTTAGAATTACATTATATCATTATTGTCTCACGCCACTAATGATAGTCGTAATTTAAGGGGACATATATAAAAATAATGTAAAACAATCAAAATAATTGTTCTGGTAAATGTACAAAATCCATAGAAAATCAAATTTTCATAGAGTGTGATCAAGTAAGGATGTCTCAATATAGATCATTTCTAACACACATAAACTTTAAACTTCTATTAATTCAAAGCCAACAACCAACATGTCTAACAACTAAACACTCAAAGTGCTTGTTGTGTTTTGCTATACATACAGACTTGGTGAAAGGATCGATCAAGTTATCAACAGTGCATACTCTTTCTAATTTCACATCAACCTTTTCAATAAATTTAATGTTCGTAGCTCTTGGCATTGGTGGTTAAACTGACAGTAGTACTCTGGAACTATTCCAATTTGTTGCACCACCATTAAAGAACATGTCCAGACTGAGAATCATAGTCATCAGATTTGCTTGGAAACTTATATCAGAATATCCAATAACTAATAGGTCTAGCTGTCTGATGTGAATCAAATATTCTTATCTTTCTCCCTTTGCTTTGTATGATTTTAAAGTGATTCTAGACTCACTTAGAC
>JAYDZE010535763.1:0-15182 GCA_034509125.1 Monilaria moniliformis
TCTGCTTTAATTAATTAACAGTCCAACTATAATTAATTAAAGCCCAATATACTAATCTAGTCCATATATCTTTCAGTAAACACATATTAACTTTGATATTGGATGAAGAAATAAATTAATCTACATTTATTTGATACGCGATTGCTACTGCGATCATACTTTCAGATGATATATCTTGTAGCCACTTGACAATATGTTCTGTTGTTGTGAGGTGGGGTGGGTGCAATTCTTATATATATGACCAATACATACATGTATTGTACAGTTGAATCTATAGGCACATGAATTTCTTTAAATGAAATTATACATTATCATGTATTAAATTGACTATTAGTTTTTACCAAAAATGATATTTTTCTATATATGTAAAACTCTATTTAAGAATAACTTCATATAATAACATTTTTTCTTGGTCAAGACTCACGACAATGACTAAGATAGTATTTATTGTATATAAGAGG
Source organism: Monilaria moniliformis (assembly GCA_034509125.1). NCBI lineage: Eukaryota > Viridiplantae > Streptophyta > Magnoliopsida > Caryophyllales > Aizoaceae > Monilaria > Monilaria moniliformis. The sequence goes on from JAYDZE010535763.1 coordinate 462, forward strand.
ATCAAAATGTTATGCACCATTTTTTGCGTTTACATTTTTCTTTCTGTTTTGATTTTATTTTTTTCTCTTACACCTCGAAAGTTATACTTATGTCCATTAAGCTTACAAATTACAAAAAATCAAAACTCAGATTATTCTTTTCTCTGTTAACTTCGAAAAGAAGAATAAATTTATAACTTAAAAATTATTATTTTTATATAATTTGTAAGTTGCTGATTTTGGTTGAGATATACGAGAAAAAAGTACTTACATGAACTATACGTCAAAAGTTCCTATGATAGATGTTCAGATTAATTGTGTGCATCATGTGGATTGTCATAGTAACAATAACTTATTTAACTGTCCCGTTATAAGTGACTTGTATTTTTTATTGGATTATTCCACTGTAAATGGCCTAGTCCAAAAAGAAAAAAATTTACATACAAAAATTAGTTAATTTTAGTGAACTCTCACTTTACACACAAAACACAACTTTCTTAAACTACTTATTCAATTCCTGTAGGCCACTGATAACATGACAAATGGAGTATGTCATATAATTTGGCTTTTCTTATTAGAGTCGTCCTAACCGGGGTGCACAAACTTATGAGCCCATTTCTCTCGGGGCCGATTTACTGTATCACTAAAATTATAAAAATATTGTACGTATTAAGTAGTCAGTTCTAAAAGTTTGCCCAATTTATTAATTATATCTTCTGTTTTTTCATTAAGACGTTTAATGTATAGCAGTATTCACTACAAAGAAAGTCGATTACCGAGAACCCTATTGCTCGCTACATCCTCCCAAGTGCTCGGTAACAAGAAATCACTGAGCACCTTTCGAGCATCGTGAATGCTTGGTGTAAGGCTTATCACTAAATTATCGACCACATACCGAGCACCGAGCCATTCAACTACCGAGCACTAACAGGTGCTCGGTACTATACGAGAAACAACAGAAGACAAGGCACGGCAATTACCGAGCACTGTGTAGTGCTCGACAACATTGGGCCGGCGGCTGGTGGTTGTGTTCCGAGCACGACAATGCTCGGTAGAGGATCACGAGTGTAACAAATATACCCACACATTTTTCATGAATTCATATACTTTAACCCATTTAAACGAGTAGATAATTAAACATAACAAATTACTAGACATGGAGTTGAGCTTTTGGGTTCAAGAATGCTGAGATGGAATTGGAACGAATAAGAATTGCATCTGTCACGTGGTTTTAAGAAGAAGAAAAAAGAAGAAAAAAGATATCACATGAAAGATGCATCAAATATATATTAGGACAAAATTCTATCATTACCAGAAACGAAAACGGTTCATAGCATGACCAAAATTGCAACTCAGCATATATACGAGACCAAAATTAAAGGATACAGCGATGCATGAATGAGATATATAGATTCTTGATGTAGTCGTTTTTTATTCTTCGAAGAATACTCTTTTTCTAGAGATTTTTTTTCAAAAAATTAATCTAATAAAGTATAAGGAGGTCTCGATAGTTTCATTATTATAATTTCCTTTAGGTTTTAACTTTTGATTTAGGTTGGTGATGGACCATGGTTTCATCTCATCAAGAGTTCCTTTTTTTGTTATATGTATTTGTACTCCAAAAGGGAAATGCGACATCAAATAAATTAATACATCAACAAATCTTGAAGAAGTTTGAAGGCAGCTGATTGCATTACAGCACTTTTTTTGCAAAATTCTTCAACACACAGAAATGGGGATATTGGAAGTTTGTCGGAAGAATTAATAGGAGTTTCCCATTTCTTATATAAATAAATAGTTCCGCTTTGTTGGCCTACTTTTGAAACCAGTTAATTTATTCCATCAAGTAATAATTCGTAACCCTGACCCTCTATTACATATATAATTACACCGTATTATATTTTTCTATATATTGTATTTACTGATGCTTGTAACATATCAAGAAAAGTGAAAAATCTATCAATTTTTCCCACAAGATATTCCTAATTAACTATTTACGCACAGAAATCACACAATTCTCGTGAATTTTGATAGTAATTTATTTTGTTAAATTTTCCAATTTTCTCGACACGTGACAACTGACAACTATTCGTAGACATTAGATGATCCTCTACCTGATGCATTCTTCTGCAAAAACTAAACTTCCATATACTAAAATGACTAACAACTGCCTCTATACTTCCAGACCACTGAACCAGACAGGATTATTCCTACCTATCCCACGTCAAATGTAGATGAAAACTTGACTTAAATACAATGAAACCTGTATAAAAATGACATAGCCACTAGTCAAAGTGGTTGAGCTCCGAAAATCCCATTTCAGATCTACCACTTTTTCTCCTCCCAAATTCCTCAAAACCCAAACCAATTTATAACCTCCAAATCCTAGCCATCAACACCAATCCTTCAACTACAAACATGGCTATTTTTCAGATGCCTGCATTAATCCTCCCAGTTCTGGTAACCTTATGTTCGATTTTTGGGACGAATGCGCAGATCACCACAGCATGCAGCAGTTCAATGATAAGCAGCTTCACACCCTGCTTGAATTTCGTCACCGGAAGCAGCGGCAGCGGCTCCTCTCCGACACGGGATTGCTGTGATGCGTTGAAATCGCTGATCGTCAACAACATGGACTGCGCTTGCCTTATAATCACCGGAAATGTGCCGGTATCCATCCCGTTTATCAACGCCAACATGGGAAGTGCTCTGCCCCGAGCTTGCAAAAGCTCCGTCCCTATGCAGTGCAAATGTACGTTTACTTATCAGTGCGCTCTGACTAGCTTCACTTTTTAATAACGGAGCCACTAAGATATCTGTATTTTACTAATTTGTGATTTTTTATTAATCTTGTATTTTGCAGCCTCTGGTGTTCCCTTACCACCTCCAGGTACACAATGATGAATTATATTATATATATATATATATATATTTTTAAAGATAAATGTTTGGTTAAGAAGACTTATATATGATGGTATATTAGTAATTCTAAAACAGTTTGATAGTATTTGAATCTTGACTGGTCTGATAATCTTATATAAGCTTTTCTAGATTATCTCTAATACATAATTGATGTCATAATGCTTAATTCTGCCAGTGTAGAAATTTGAAATAAGAAGTATTTTTCGGATAAAACTTAATCTTCCCATTTTACTTATTATTTCCTGAGTTAATTTGTAATGTTTCATTTTTAGAAGATTTAAGACATAAATTGATAATTGGCAGGTCCTGTATTGTTTACGCCGCCTGCACCACCTGCTCCGCAGCCTGCTCCTGCTCCTGCTCCGCTTCATGCTCATACTCCAAAAGGTAATTATTTGGATTGAAGGACTATTTTATTCCATAGTATGATTTTGAATTATCTAATGATGAAAAGATTTGGTATAATTGAAACCGTCTATAGCATATAGACTTCAATTATTTCAATCTCTTATATGATCAAAATCGTACTTCAACCGGATTTTGTTTCTCAGTACCGACATTTCAAATCCATAGTAGCTAGTGTAGGTTAATTTTGTTTCAAACAGTGATTTTAGTGAACAGAAGATTTCAAATCCATACTAGGTATGTTAATTTTCAAACTCTTCGATCCTTAGGTTCTAAAGCCGCGACCGCGGCTGCTCCGCCGGCAGCCAGAAGCTTGGATATCGCGCCGGCGCCTTCGTCTCCTCCTAAATTTCCATTAGGTCCAGGTGCTAATCCAGGGATTAGACCAGTGGAGAACCACAACTCATCAGCCTCGAGTCTATTCGCCTTTTCATTGCCATATCTTGTTTTAATGTTTGCCGGCATTGCTGCTTTCAAATTTTTCTAATCAATAAAATATTTGAGATGTAACGTTTTCTTCAAATTATTAGAGAATTATTGTAAGCTTCATCTGTTTAAAATTCATGGCATCATCTAATTATATGTAGTGAAAAATACAAATAAGAATATGATCTAGATTCATAACTGATATTATGAGTTGAACAGTTCTCAAATTTTAAACATTGCAAAACTAATGAATTCAACTACTGTAAAAACATCCATCTCATGGCCCTAGACCTATAAACTTATAATCTTTTATCTGCATTAATTAATTATAATACAATCTTAATTAAGTAAAACTCAATATTCCAATCTAATCTATATATCTTTCATCATCAACCAATGAATTTCAATTTTTTCATGAATGGAGTTTTCATGTTGCATTTTAATTAAATTTTTTTAGAAACAATGTTGCGTTTTAATTTCTCTTGAGTATTCTAGTCGCAGTTATCTAATATTTAAACTGTAGCTGGAATTTAGCGAGAAAATATCAAATATCCAAAGTTTCTTTTTGTATATTCTATATATGTATGATCTGATAATATCAGGGAATCTTGTAATTCGAAATTGGAAACGTAGTCTAGAAATGATTTTTTGTAAATATCTCATTTTATGATCTTAAAATACGTGATGCAAAGCACCAAATTAAAAGTATATTCAAAGAATTCAATAAATTATCAATTTCATTGTATGATAACTCCAACTCAAAAAACATAAAAGAAAATAAAAACAAGTAATAAAGCACTATAGTATAGTCTATGGTCGCTGGACGTATATCTCTTTGGATTATAATGCACCGCCAAAAGAATTGGATCAACAAAACCAATATTTAATTTTGCAGTGTCAAGACTGCACATGTTCCAGTGCTACTAATATGTGAATTGGAAAATATAAAGATATATATATTGGACTGATTTTTCCTTCAGTTCTGGTTGAGTCTTTTTTAATAATAAAATATAAATTTATAATATTCGACCACAAATTCACAAACATATCATTAATAATTCTCAAAATAATACTAATTAATTCTCCTTGGCCAACAAAAACTTTAAAATAAGAACTTGAAACATAAATGTGAAATGAAGTAAAAGTGGCTTGCTATAATATATGAAAATTAAAGGACGAAAATATAAGAGATAAAGAAGGGTATGTAGGAAGAGACGATATTTTAGATGATAGCAATTTGTCCTTAACATTTTAAGAAAGAAGAAAGAAAAAAGAAGAAGATAAATATAAAGCTGTTGACATATTTAAAGTGATAAAGCTCGAGACCCTTTTATTTCCCCTCACGCTTATCCATTTCTCATAGTCTAGTTGCCTCAACCATATCTATTGCATACTATACAATTTTTTTTGTTACAATTTATGCTTTCGATAATGATTATTATATATATATTAATATTAGTATTCTCTTTTTCGAAACTTAATTTAGATAGCAATAGCATCATCTGTAGGAAGATGAACATCGAATGTGGGGTGATACTGTATAGTAGCCAAGATTATTTTCTTGTCCAACTGAAGAATATTGTATGGTTTAAGTGAAACAGGTAGGTGTAATGACGAGATATATGCTATTCTAACATTTTACTCAGTTGGTGGTTTTTGTCGCCTACTTAATCTCAGCCACAAAGAAAAAGACAAAGATACCTCTCCGTTACCATAAAGACGCGGCGATCATTTTCAATCTCCCGCCGCCACGTAGCCCGGACACGTGCACTCATGCATGGCGTCTCCAAAGCTCCCTCAGTCGATCACTCTATATAAATCAACCATCACTACTCACAATCATCATCACAAAGCGAAATATAACAAGAAAATTAAAACAAAACAATGAGTTATAGAGCGACAAGAATCTGTTTGGTGCTCGCTGCGGTGCTGCTCGCCTCCGCTACAATGGCCCTCGGATCTCAGGATCCGGAGCTTAAGCAGTGCAAGCACCAGTGCCGAGCGCAGCGGCAGGCTGACGAGAAGCAGGTCCGACAATGCCTCGACAGCTGCGAGGAATACCACCGCCAGAAGCACCACGGCGTCAACGACAGGAGCCCCATCGAGAGGCTGCGCGAGTGCAACAAGGACTGCGAGCGCCGCCAACAGCAACAGCATGGCGAGCGCCTCCGCGAGGACTGCCAGAAGCGCTGCCAGGAGAGGTACGAGAGGGAGACAGAAAGGTTTGAAGAGAGAGAAAAGAACGGCAGAGAAAGCTATCAAGAGAGAGAAGAGTACCGCGGCCGCGGCGGAGAGAGGGAGAGCTCCAACAACCCCTACGTGTTCGAGGATCGCCATTTCTTCACCGGAATGCAGACACAGCACGGCCGCCTCCGCATACTGCAGCAGTTCACGGACCGGTCGGAGCTGCTGCGAGGAATCGAAAATTTCCGCGTCGCCATCCTTGAAGCGCAGCCCCAGACGTTCGTTGTGCCTAAGCACTTGGATGCCGAGACCATAGTGTTTGTTGCCAGGGGTAATTATACATAATTAATTTGATAATTTGAAGATTTAGGGCGTGATTAGCATGTTAGAATGTTGCTAATTTTGTGTGATTATGAGCAGGAAGGGGAACAGTGAACACGGTGCGCCAAGAGAGCAGGGAGGGCTTCAATATCAAAGAGGGAGATATATTCAGAATCAACGCCGGAACGACAACCTATTTGGTCAACAGGGACAACAACGAGAGACTTGTCCTAGTCAAACTTATCCAGCCTGTTAATACTCCCGGCCAGTTTGAGGTACTAAATATTTCGAAACACAAAAATAGATGGCTAATTTTAGTTGGACCGATTCAAAATTTTATATTTTATTCCTGTCGAATGTAGGAATTCTTCGGAGCTGGAGGGGAGAATCCCGAGTCTTACTTCAAGGCCTTCAGCAATGAAATTCTTGAAGCTGCTTTCAATGTAATTAAACTCCAACCAAATTTCACAACGAAAAGCAAAGTATTTGTATATGAAATATATATATATATATATATATATTTGTTTTTTTATAGGTGGATGGTGAGAGAGTGAGGAGGCTATTCGGGCAACAGAAGCAAGGAGCGATCATCAAGGCGTCGCCCGAGCAGATCCGGTCGATGAGCCAGCACCAAGAAGGCGGCATCTGGCCCTTCGGCGGCGAGTCTAAGGGCACTCACAACATCTACGACAAACGCCCCATCTACAACAACCAATTCGGACAATACTACGAGGTCGACTCCTCCCAATTCCGGCAGCTACGGGACGTCGACATCGCCATATCTTTCTCCAACATGTCCGAGGTAATATTAATGTATAGCAACTGTACCAATTTCTGCTATTTCAAATAAATTGTAATTTAATCACCATCTCTCTCGTGAAATGATTTTTAGGGTGCGATGACTGCTCCCTTCTACAACTCGAAGGCGACAAAGATCGCTGTGGTAGTGGATGGCGAAGGTTACTTTGAAATGGCGTGCCCCCACCTATCCCAGTCTCAGTCGCAGAGCCGCCGTCGCCCATATGGCGAAGAGGAGTTTTATAGGCAACATGGTGAGAGAAGGGAACAAACCAGCTACCAGACGATCCGGTCCCATCTGAGGACCGGCACCGTCGTTGTCGTTCCGGCGGGTCATCCTTTCGTGGCCGTTGCTTCCAACAAACAAAATCTCCAGATCGTCTCCTTCAAAGTGAATGCTTACAACAACGAGCAATTCACTCTTGCAGGTGAAATTTCTGATCTGGTTCCTTTTAATGGAGGCATTAATGGTAGATGAGTGGAGTTTTTATTAATGATGAAATGGTGCAGGGAGGAGGAATGTGATGAACCAGCTAGAGAGAGAGGCGAAGGAGCTGGCGTTCGGAATGCCGGCGAGAGAGGTGGAGGAGGTGTTTAGGAGCCAGAAGGAGGAGTTCTTCTTCGAGGGACCGGGGCGGAGGGCCGACGCATAAGGTCGTTAGCGGCTGCCGGAATTTTGAGCTTGGAAGTTGCGTAGTGTGTGTAATATCTAGTGTGGGAAACAACTCTGTAATAGTGTTTTGAGAATACAAGAAGCTCTTTGCGGAGATGTGTGTAATTATGTATGTAAGATCCACATGAATAAGATTTTGAGCTCCGGCCGGCGAGTGTCTTCCACTACAAATTTCTTTATTTTAAAATATACTACTATATAATGAAATTACTATTCATTTCTAAATATAAGTGGATGTTTACATGTCCTATAATATAAATATGGATAAAAACAACGGAGATATCTCATAAAATTATTCCTTTGAGATGTTCTATCGTGCGGCTCCGAACTTGTATCGAGCTGGTATAGCTTGCCGTCCTTTGTCTAATCCGGCCCAGTCCATTTTTGTACTTACTGAAATTCTGTAGGACGATACAAAATTCATTTTTACTCTTATTTATTTTGTAATTAGCTCAAGTTTAAAAAGATGTTGCTTGTACAACTATCAACCGTAGACCGATCTAATAGATTAAAGATGTAACCACACCAAGTCATAAGTAACCTCATAATATATAGTTAAGTAATAAATATAACTATATACAGTATAGTGTTTATAATAGTTTATGATACCAAACGTAATTTTGTTTTTATAGCCTTAACTTTATGATTGTTTATAGTCCTCAAATTTTAGACTAGGATTATTCTATAGAATTAGGTGAGATTTTTCATCTTTTTATCGAAGGGATAAGTGAAAAAATCATGTTTTTATGTAGTATTTTTTTTATATATACAAGACATTCGTAAATAATATAAAAATTAATAGTTTATTAATCTGTACTTAAAAATAATAATATTAGTCTTTAGTAAGACATGTATCATTACATCATTTGTCAAAGGAAGATTAAGCAATTCACAATCCACATTCATCCACAATTCCTTCTTTTCAATTATTTACGAGCCTCAAGTCACTTTTATCACATTCCATATTCAAGACATAATAATCACACCCATTAACCATTTCTTTGTTTGCACTATCTATATGTCTCATTTCTTATATTTATTCATTTTTTATTTCTTATATTTATTATATATTTTAATTAAATTCAATTTTTAATTTAATCAAAATTTTGAATTTCATTAAAAATAAGAAAAATTACATAATTAAACTCCTAAAATTACATTATTGAAAGCTGAAATTTACATAATTAAAAATCCTAAAATTAAATTAATGAAAGCCGAAAGTTACATAATTGAAATCTTAATCATTCATCAAAGGGACCAAGGCGTGCCAAAATATATTCGGCTAAATCGTGTTGGAGACTATCGTGGTTAATGCTATCGTGTGACGACTCACGATGCCTTAGGTACTCTCAAAATGTTTGTGGCGCACTTTGATTTGGGGCGTCCGTTGCGGTCGGAGAGCTCGAGTAGCCGGCCATGTCCTCGTCTACCTAATAAAGGGTATTCGCTCCTTCGTACTCGATTATCATGTTGTGCAATATAATGTACACATACATGATATCGGCAAGTACATCCCTGAACAACATACGCCCTGTACCTTTGATGATTGTGAACCGTGTTTGGAGAACGCCGAATGCCCGTTCCACGTCTTTACGCACCGACTCCTACTTTTCATTCCTAAGTACGTTCCTCCTAGATCGGACTTCAGGAGCCTCCATCGGAGTCGACGGAAGCTGCAAATAATAACTTGTAGTGTTCGATTGAATCATCGAAATAAAGTTTTTCACACTCTCTTCGTTCGTACTGTTATTGTTGGCGTTAGTGTCGTAGTATGGATTCATAATTTGCAATAGGGTTTGAGAGAAATTCGGCAAAAAGAGAGAAAATTGAGAATAAATGGAGAAAGAGAAGATGAAGAGTGTGAAAATAAAATGGAGAAGAATGGAGTATTTATAGGAGGGGATGAAATAAACGTTTAATTATAAAATCTAATTTTTCAAATTTAAATAAATAAATAAATAAGCTGCATACCCGATGCTCATTCGCACGCCCTCTAGCTTTCCTTTTGCCGCAAGAGGCCCATCCGCTAGCCACCCTGTAACGCGTCTGGCACCCGGCTCGTCCCGGAGGAACGGGCTACAAAGCCCGCGTTGCAAATAACCTTAGCATTCAAATCGTAAGTGTTTTTTTTCTTCTTTTTTTTTTAGAAAGGTTTACCAACCTAAAAACAGAAAATTGATTGTACTCTTACACATCATTCAAATTTATGCAGAAAATAATTAACTAAGTTTGAGCACAAAATGTTGGATTTTGTATAGATGGAGAGAATTCAACTAGAATGATTTGGACTAAGGACTTTTAAATCACTTCTCAAAGTAGACAAGTCTCAAAATTTTACCAATTAATTAGGTTGCATAAATTTGAATTAACAGATAATGATGCCACAAATTAATCAAACTAAATTAAATAACAACCTAAAATTATATTTTCTAATTTTAAACGAACGTATACTAATTGATCTTGTAGTCTTCTTCGGGCGAGTAAAGAACTCTAAGTCCCCCTTTGATAGCTCACACTAATTAAATAAACCAACCAAGTTTCGATCCAACAGTATATTTGTAGTGTCTAGTGTGGAGGATAGGGTCCAAGTTTATTAACTCGGCTCGTCTCAAACCGCGTGTTTTATACTATTCAAGTCAGTTTTGGTCTTGATTAGCTAACCCAGCCCCCTCCCTTGGTTATACACGGTTAAGTGAGATAATTATTTTGCTACCCCTTGAGATACCCCTTCGATTCTAAGCTTTCTATCTCAGGCAATATTCTCTCTCTTCTTTGGTGGCCGATTTTAATGGAGGTGTGCGGCGGTAGTGGTGGTGGTTAATATTTTCTGAGCCATGGCCATTTCGATTTCGAATGGGTTCGCGATTGTGGGTTCGATTTGAGATTTACGATTATGGGTTCGATTGCGATTGTGGGTTCGAGTTGAAATTTGCGATTTCTGAGCCATGGTTCGATTTTGAATGAGATATTTGGGGTCGATTTAGGTTCGGATGGATTCGCGGGAAATGGTCGGTCTTGCATGGTTTCCGGCCAGAAATTTGGCTGCTCCGAAATCTCACCGGAAATGGGCCGTCGGAGAAGAGAAATGACTATTCATAATTCAATTAATATGATTAATTTTAGTTAATTATTAATTATTAATCCTATATTTACTAATTCAGAATTTAGTTAAAGTAATTACAACAAACATTAAATAATTCGTTACACACTTTTTTCATTTATTAATTTATTCAGTTAATCAACACATATTAATTAATAAAATTAATAATTTAATTTAATAAATTAAGAATTAAGATAATTATTCATGCTTAAAATTAAAAATATATTAATATTTTAAAAAGGATAAAAATGTCATTTCACACTTTATCTATAGTATAATCTACACAACCAAATACTTCATTTATATTTATCTAGATTCTTATCTTTTCTATCAAACAACATTTATCTCGTCTTATCCTATCATTGCTACCAAAAGGAGAGAATACAAATCTTTATTATGTTATCGATCTTATTTTTGCGGGTTTGTCAAAGTCGGATATGGGTTAGAAATTTTGTAAGCAATGACACAAGGATTTTTACGTGGTTCGATCGAAATTGATCTACGTCCACGGCTCAAAGCGTATAACTTCGGTGTTATTATCGTTTGATTACCAGTGTCGAGTGTTCCACCTCTTCTATGTCTAAGGCCCTCACTATTTATACTATTACATGAGTTTAATCTGAGTAAAGGAGTCATTGAAGATATTCAGCGGTTACAAAGATCGTGGGGCGGTTTCTGAGATCATGGTTGGCGGTTGAAAGTAGTGGGGGTAGTGGACAGTCGCAGTCGAGCTTCTATCCTCTTTGGTGCCGAGCTGCGTGCCTTTGAGCCGAACTCTTTTGTCACCGAGCTGATAATAGTTAACCTTTGGTCCGAGCTCCTTCTCGGACGAACTGTTGGCCTTTGGTCCGAGCTTCCTTACGGCCGAGCTGTTTTGCTCGTGGCTTTGGGCTGGACTTCTCGTGGGCCAAGCTCGTCATCTCTGGGCTGAACTTCTAGTGGGCTTCTGGTGGGCCGGATTGCATATCCTATCAACAATAATATTTTCATAAATTTAAAAAAAAAATTACAAATACAAAACAACACAAAACATAAAAAGGTGAGGAGAGACACATATACTTGCAAATGCTTGCCTAGTCAACCTCCTAACCAAGTGGGGGACCATCTTAATGACAAGTTTCTCCCTTTTTCCCAATGTGTAAACCAAGAGACAGAAAAAATAAATAAAAAGGATTATCTCCCTGCATATCCTCTTACACACATACTTATATTTACACGTATACTCATATATATTCACTAGGTTTTGAATAAAATTCTATTATTTGTAGTTAATCACCTATTTTTTTAATAACTAACGAATTGTTATGCTTTAGATGTATTAAATATTAATTAATACTCATTAATTAAATTTTCACTTAATTTCTTAACTTTTAATTAAAATTTAGAAATTATTTTCTATTTTCAAAAATTTGGGGTGTTATATTCAACATAGTAACTTTATAACTTTAGTGCAAGATTTTTTAATTTTCATGATATTTTTATTTGATCCCAACTCATATATATATAATTCTCCCTCTGTTTCTGAATAGACGTCCAATTTTTCCATATTGGGTTGTTCCCAATAGAAATTTCATTACATAGAGGCAGAGAGTATCATATGAAAAATTGTCCCTTCAATTGTACCTCGGAAAGCATATAGTGCAAGTGAGAGCAAAGGAGAAAAGTTGGCATAAGAAAAGGACATAAGAAAGAAAAAAGCAGGCCAAAAAACAGGGCCCCAAATCAGAATAAATTTTGGAAAAAGGGTCCCCTTTTTGCAAACCTATTAAATTTTTTCCTCCTTTTGGGTGAGAAAAATATATCAGGAATAAAGATGTTGACCTTATTCTCTACATAAGAAAAAGATTCTTATGCTTATGACAAATTTGATAAGCCTTTATATATATGAAAAATAGTTTTTTTATTCCTACATACAAAAAGAAAACCATATCCATACCCTCTTTAGAAAAAGCTATCCACACAGACCAGGCTTTCCTCTGGAGGGATTCCATCATCATAAAGAATAAAATATACTCCATCGGTCCACGAAAAATAGTCTTATTTTTCCACTTTGATCCGTCTACCAAAAACAATCTCATTCTATTTATGGAAAATTTCTCACAACACAACACCCATAAACATCAATTTATTTACAACTTATACCACTAGAACCCACCACTTTTTATCTCTCCAACCACTTTTTCTTCATCTCTCTCATACTTTATCAACTACTTTTTCTCTCTCCAATCACTTTTTCTCCCTATCTCTCTTACTTTACCAATTGTGCATTAAAACTCGTGCCGTCCACCAATGGGACTATTTTTAGTGGACTAAGGGGTATATATATATGGATTCAAGATATTACTAGAAATCTTGAAGTTTAGATTAGCAAGGACCCACCACATGGGAACTAGGAACCCTGTTTTTAGTAGTTTTCATTTTTATATAAGATTGAGGAATTCAACTACTAATGTTATAATATGAAAATCCCACTAAATAAAATACTATAATATGAAAATCCCACTAAATAAAATGTTACAATATGAAAATCCCACTAAAGAAAATGTCATAATATGAGATCACATGTAAACTTGGAAAACCACTTGCACTTGCAACTCTTGCAAGTCGGTGCTGCTGCCTCACAAACAGCTAAGCTGTGGGCCGAAACTGGATGCATTTATTAATTCGATCCCATTTTCCTGGGATAATGTTGTCATAAATTTCATTTCATATATATCATAATACTAAAGTATTTATTTTGCTTGGTCTTACAAGAACTAAAGGCTACGTAAATTTATGTACACTCCCCATGTATTAGAATTAATTAATTTCTTTTATTGATTTTCAATGAAAGTTTACTAATATATAATTAGAATGCATTAATTACATAAAGAATTCAACTAATTAAGGCATGACACACATAGATATTATAATATAGGTGCAGAAACATGTATAGGTAGGGACGGGATTAAACCCCTACCAACCTCTTTATCTTTTTCTTTTCTTTACATTAAATTTATCGAAATTGCTGAAAATTATCTTCAGTTGTTACTAAATGGACGATATTAAGACTAAATTGCTAGAGGTTGGAGGATTAAAAAAGGCTAAAATTGCATAAAAGTGAATATTAAAGAAACTTGGATGCAAAAAATGAGTTTGAGAGAAGAAGAAAATGTTAGAACGTAATTTTTACATTAACATAATCATACATGTATATATATATGACTGTAGGAAAATAGGCTTAATGAAAACCCCTACCAACACCTTTTTTTTGCGTCCGCCTCTAATCATAATATAGTTGTATCCATAGAAATTTTGATATAGTTGTAATATTCTTATTTATTTTATCTTTAAGAATAATCTGATAAATTTATTATATTTATCTATCATGTTTATTTGATATGAGATTGAAATTATTTTGTTTCAAAAATTATTTCACTTAGAAAATTGTTTTATTTTTCTGAAAGTTTCACTTGGAAGATTCTTGCAAATTTATAAGAGGAAAAATATAACCACACATCTACCTTAGAGATTTAATTTTCTATAGCAACGAAGAATGAATATGAATCATTGATTTTTATATGATCTATGATTGTCAAATTTAAAAAATTAATTATTATAATATATAAGAATATTATCATAAAAATTATATATGTATATAGGAGTGGTTCAAATAAATCCAGGTATATAACGTATAAACTAAAAATCATTTACAGTCATTAGATTATGAAAAACTCTTAGGATCTGCTTGATTTATTTTCATAATTAATATATAGTGGTATAAATTATATATATATATATATATATATATATATATAGGGGTGCATTAGTGTGAAACTAGGACCCCAATGCATAAATAAGACTATATCTTAACCATTGGATCAAATAATGGAAGGATTAGATTTAACATTCACGTCGGTCATCATAGTATGAT
>JAYDZE010535774.1:0-15181 GCA_034509125.1 Monilaria moniliformis
TTGAGAAATGGAGAGACTGGAGATTGGATTGGAACCTTTCTAGGGCATAAAGGTGCAGTGTGGAGTTGCTGCCTGGACAAACATGGTTTGCGTGTAGCAACTGCATCGGCTGATTTTTCTGCGTATGTTAAATATTTGTGTTTCTTTTATTTAAGAATCAATATAAGTTGTTTTAGATAATTGGCGATAAACATATGTTGGAATGGATTTATCTTATTCTCACGTCAGGGTATGTAGAACCATATGTGTCCGTCCATATAAGCAAGTGTCTCATATTCTGAGCTTTGTCTACCAAACTAATTTCATTTTTGTTCTGTTATTTTCATTGGTTTGCAGAAAGTTGTGGGATGCGTTAACCGGGGATGTTTTGCATTCATTTGAGCACAAGCACATTGTTCGTGCCTGTTCCTTCTCAGAGGTACTGTTTTCTGTTAATTTCCACTTCAAATGTTTATTAATCATTCTTGTTATCTATTTGATTATTATCTGTTGATTTTGTTGTGAATTCTCCATACTGATTTATGTCCCTTTTGGAATTCTGAATTCTCAATATCCAAGGGTAAAATTTAAGTCTCTAATTTGGCTTCTCAAAGCTCACATATTTCTAAGCTTAAATTTGAGGTGATGGAGCTTTTGCCTAGCATGGTTTTTAGAATGTTGATTTCTGAAACTGATTTATATCTGTTAATTTTGTTTCTTGAATTTTGTTCTTTGCACACTTGGCAGTTTGCATATGTAAAATATCTGAACTTATATAAACGTGTGATCGGGTTCTAACTTAAGACATAACCTAGGATTGGAACAGTTATGGTGTCTTTGCAAATTATGATATTGAACTTTTACCACCAAATCGCAGGATACTCACCTGCTTCTAACTGGAGGGATGGAAAAAGTTCTTCGTATATTTGATTTGAATCGTCCCGATGCACCACCCAGGGAAATTGAAAAATCCCCTGGTTCAGTTAGAACCCTTGCTTGGCTCCATAGTGATCAGACAATTTTAGGTTCTTGTACTGACATGGGTGGGGTGAGGTACGTCGACAAAATGCAAAATGTATGAAGTTACTATTTCTAATCCTGTGAAATTTGCAAACTCTAATTCTCTCTTTTTAACGTATTGTGATTCCTTTTTCTTGCATTATCGTTTTAGAATTTAAATTTGATGCTCTGCTACTCAAAATGATGGCTATAGGTTATGGGATGTGAGAACTGGCACGATTGTTCGAACACTCGAGACAAAGTCTTCTATGACCAGCGCTGAAGTGAGTCAAGATGGCCGCTATATAACAACTGCTGATGGATCAACCATTAAGTTCTGGGATGCAAACCAGTACGTCTGTTTCTTTCTGATCTATCTATCTATCCTTCCACATCTCTACTTGTGTGATAAAGTGCACTAGCAAAACTTTCATGCAAAACCCTTGAAACAGCTTCGGTCTGGTCAAGAGCTACGATATGCCCTGCATAATGGAGTCAGCCTCGTTGGAGCCGAAGTTTGGGAACAAGTTCATTACAGGTGGAGAAGACATGTGGGTCCATGTATTCGACTTCCACACTGGAGAAGAAATCGGTAAGTTCTGCATTGCTTATAACTACCAGGCATCGATTTTCTTGACTAGAAGGTGTGACTTAAATTCATTTGTGGTTTTATATATTGTTGTCGTCGCATTTAGGGTGCAACAAGGGGCACCATGGTCCGGTGCATTGTGTTCGTTTCTCACCTGGGGGCGAATCTTGCGCCTCTGGATCTGAAGATGGGACTGTTAGAATATGGCAGACTGGTCTGTTGGATCATGCTGAGCCGGAGAGTTCGGCTGCCAATGGACCTTCTCAGGGTGTGAAGGCTGTTGTGAACGAGGTTACACGACAGATGGAGAAGGCGCTTATTGTCGATGACAAGGCCACCTTCGCTGAAACGACAACCGCCAACTGAGGTGAAGGCAACGGAGGCTGGACTAGGCTTGTTTAGTGTTAATAGTTTTGCCTGATGTAACATTGTCTAATGTTTGAGAGGATTCATCTTTTTGGAATAAGAATGAGCTTCTATCATTTGTTATTCAAGAATGAGCTTCTATCATTTGTTATTCCAATTACTGTAGAAGTAGAATATATATTTCAAAAACAAAAAAATAATCCAAACTCTATAGAGGCAATATATTGGCACTATTATAGTCATCAAACTTTGAAAACCACAAATGGAAATGAAGCAAAGAATCGCTAATAGGATTAAAAAATACCAGAGATGTGAAGATTTTGGTATGTGCAGCCCGATTCTTAGTGTTTGCCTCCAACTTTCTGCTCGAGTCTTATGCATGCTGATTTCAAGTCGAAGGTCTTGATTTCCAAGACTGTCTTGTTCCTCTAGTATCTTAAATGCTGAAATGCTGGCTGATTCGTTGCAAACGGATAAATATATATCTTCAAGTGTTGGTATGTCTCTCATACTCGAAGGTATCTCATCCATCTCATCCAGTTTTGTTATAGACACGAGAGAGAGTTTCTCCAACACTGGAAAACTGTTGGCATCTGCATTCCAGTAAACCAGATCGTCGCAGCCATCAATAAGCAGAACTCTCAGGCAACGGAATTCCTCCTCAACGCAATTCCACTCTGCTTCTACCATTGCTTCTCCATGCAATTCAAGCGTTTCAAGTTGAGGCAACGAAGCAATCACAGCCATATCACACTGAAACTTTGAATCCCATAAAACCAACTCCTTGAGGGAACTCGGCAGTTTAAGCTTCTGCAGCAAATCACTTCTAGTTCTACAGAAATATAGCAACTCAAGTTTGTTTAAGCAGCCAACGTTGTGCAGATTGAAGCACCAACTTTCCCACGTTGCTTATTTAAATAGTACTCAATTTTCAATTCCTTAATGTTGGGTACTTTCTTACACACCTCCTCGCTAAAATTAAGGTCCCATGCTCCTACAACTGTTTGTAAGTTTTGCAACATAAAGACGTCACTGGGAGCAGGATCAGGAAGATACATTTGGCTAGCTGGAGACATCTTGATATGCGTAAGTTGCGGCATCTTCCAAATCTCAGACCGTACAACTGAACCGACTATGTCTAAAACTAAAGTTTGCAGACTCCAACATAGTGATATTGATGAAAGTATCGGCCGCAAAGGTGAAATAGATAAATGGGATAAGAAGCGCAAGTTAACTTGTTGAATAGTAGAGTCTAGGTAACCCTTATCATCAACCAATACTCTCAACAATCTAGACTTAAATGGTGCTTCTTTTGCCCACACAATATTAGAGGTCTCATAACTGATGGCCTTTCACAAGTAGGAGATTCTTGAGGGTAAAAACTTGTTGTTCTTTCATCAACTATGAACTGACGCCTCCCATCTATGTCTCTTTGTACACAATAAAATTGCTCCTTCTCAGCTACCTTTATGCACAACTCTCTTACAAGATCGTGAACACAACAATATTTAAATTTCTTGTATCTTCTCAGATCAGGAACTAAAAGGAGAAGATCCTATCAAGAAGGTCCTTTAAGTAACTCTTTGCAACTTCTTCAAAACTTTGGTTTCTATTTGGTTATATAAATCCCTCAGCAACCCAAAGTTTGATAAGAAGCGACACATCAATATAATGGTCTTCTGGAAATAAACCCAAGTAAATAAAACATGATTTCAAGCAAACAAGCAAATGCTTGTAACTCAAATATAATATGCTCAAGGTTTTTTTGCTCTCACCTGAATATTCCACAACTAAGTTTATATCTTTCGCCATTCTCTTTCAATAATCTTGCGTCCTCGGTGATTTTCCAAGAAGCCCCCCAATCAACATGATTGCAAGTGGAAGTCCTTTGCATTTCTTAACAATCTTTCTCCCCACCTCTTCTAATTGAGGAGGGCAACCTTGTTGTGCAATTGTCTTGTGACAGAAGCTCCCAACTATTACTATCATCAAGAAAATCCACAGCAAGTGCAGAGGAGCCAAAATAATTAACAATTTCCTGCTGCCTAGTTGTTACGACAACTCGACTTCCATTATGATTTTCTGGGAAGAAAAACTGTATCTTTTCCCAAGCCTCCACACTCCATAGATCATCCAATACGACCACATATCTCCTACCTGATAAATTTGTATACAACTCTTCACCTAGTTGATTATCAGTCTTATCTGTTTCACTCTCGGGTCTTTCTAGGCAAGAAAATGCTTGTATAAGAATATCTCTTACACTGAATGTTTGAGACACAGTAACCCAAACGCGAACATCAAAATGGTAAACCAAATGTGAATTTTCATACGCATTTCTTGCAAGTGTGGTCTTACCAATGCCTTCCATTCCAACGATTGGGACTATTCGCCTTCCAGAATGATGTCCAGTGAGCTCATCCAAAACTTGCTCCAAGTAGCCGCAAACCCCTCCACAATAGTAGTATTGGCAGTTGATGATGATGACGGAAAAGCCATGGGAGATGTTGATGAGGGCTGCTCATCTTCAAATCGCCTCTCCTGTTTCACCTTGATGATACAATCCATGTCTTATATTATCTTCTGCAGATCGTCCACGAAATTTGGACTTTTGTCAGTGGATCCATCACGAATTCGATCTGCTGCTTCCACTTCGATTATATCTTCGGCCTTTTGAGCTACAACTGCAATCCGGCTCAACAAATCAATGCTATCTGCATCGACAAGGAAATCATCCTTTTCTCCGATGACGGCATCAGAATAATTCTCCACAAAATCTAGTATTAAATCAAGCTTCTCGCGAAGAGATTGAAATTGGTAGTTGTAAAAACAAGTGGAAAGGCGAGAATAAATCTGGATCTCATCCATAGTGTTCAGTAAAGAAACTAGAAATGCATAAGCCGATGCCGCCATTGCTAACCTTTTGTTAGTCAAGATTCAGAAAGAAAAGCAGCAGCTTGCTAGGAAGAAATTCATTTGATCGTACGTAATCAATTATGAGCTCCCGGTAAAACGGAGTAGCAGAGGAGTCCAATCTAAATAAAGCTTTTGTGAAAAATGGTCTACTTTGTTTAAAAGACAAAAGCAAACCTGCCTTTGATTCCTTATAGAAAACGAAAAAAGAAAAAGTTGTGGTGTCCCATAGCTTACAATTTAACCTTGATGAAGATTTTGATTTCAAACCTATTCATAAGAATCATCAGAACTTGTCTTAATCTGTAGAAACGAAGGAAGATGGAAACGAAAAAGAAAAAGAAAAAAAAATGATATACTTCCATTATACAGCTATAGTTTTAAACAACAGAATAATTGGGTTCCCTAGAGAATTCTGAAAGTTAACTTTGGTCCGTTGTTGAAGTTTAGTTTTAGGTTTCATTCTATTTGATTATTAAATTTATCATAAGAAAATTCAATTTCTTTGAATTTTTAATTTTTTTTCTATCATTTTCTATATATAAAATTTCATCCATGCTTGTTTTTTAGCTATCCATGATATTATTTCTTTATCGTTCTTTTACTTTAATTATTCATCAACTATTTATGGTTCTACCTTACTTTTTACCTTCATCAATTTCTCAAGAAATAAGACGCATCTTTATGCCTTCATCATCGCTTCTCTTTGACTATTTTATGAGTCTAACCTCTTATTTTTTTATTGATTTTATCATGTTTTATAATTATTATATATTCTAATTAAATTGAATTTTTATATTTAATTAAAAATATGAATTTTATTAAAATAAGAAAATTATATAATTAAAAATTCTAAAAATAACATAATTAAAGTCGAAAATTACATAATTAAAAATCCTAAAAAACACATTTTTGAAAAGGGAAAATTGCATAATTGAAATCCTAATCAATCATCAAGGGGACCAAAACGCGCTCAAATTTCTTCGATTAACTCGCGTTGGAGTCGATCGTGGTTAACGGTATCATGCGACGACTCACGACGCCTTAGGTAGTCTTAGAATGCTGGCGGTGCACCTTGATTTGAGACGTCGGTTGCGATCGAGGAGCTTGAGGAGCCGACAATGTCCTCGTCTACCCAATTAGGGCGTTCGCCCATTCGTACTCGATAATCATATTGTGGAATATAACGCACGCATACATGACATTGGCAAGCACGTTCCTGAAATACGAACGCCCCAAACAATTGATGTCGCGAATCTTGCTTGTAGAGGCTGAATGCTCGTTTTACGTCTTTACTCGTCGACTCCTGCTTCTGCGCGAAATAAGCTCTTTTGAGCTCGGTTGAACGCGAGAAGGACTTAACGGACATCGAGCACCTTGGGTAGATGCGATCGACGAGATAGTAGCTCATGTTGTAGCGATGTCCATTGGCAGTGAACTGTATCGTCGGTTCCCTACCGTGCAAGAGGTTGTTGAAGACATCTGAGTGGTTGAGGACGTTTATGTCATTGTTGGATCTGGTGACAATGAAAAATGCATGCCAAATACAAAAACGGGTAGTCAGCACTACTTCTAGCATAATTGTCGGATGAGAGCTTTTGTGGCCGCCAGTGTAGTCGCCCCTTCCATGCCGTTGGGAAAATTTGTCCACTGTCAGTGCATGCATTTGATGTTTTCGAGTATGTCGGAGAAGTTGTGGTATGTTTCGTGCATACAGAGCAATTGTTGATTGTAGTTGGTTGTGGGCGCCCTCAGATATTCTAAGCTGAAAGCGTCACAAATGCCCTTTAAGAATCGCTTCAAGCATTATCGCCCCATGGTCTTGGAAACGTGCAAGTACTCGTCAAACATATCAGCACATCCGCCGGTCGCTAGCTGTCAGATTGTCGATTTGCACTTTTGAAGCGTTGAATGGCTTTGCCGTCCAAGCACGTCTGGCCGCTGCTGGTAGAATATTCTTTGCGCATTGCCAATGTGTTTTCTATGCACAAGAATAAATCTCTGCGCATACGAAACCAATGGAAAAATGCATTTTCCCCCATCGTGGCTGGTCGGAGAAATAATCCTCCACGAGCCGGGCAACGACACTTTCTCAGTTCCGATGCACATACATTTTGGATCTGACTTCAGGAGCCTCCACCAGAGGAGGCTGCAAAGAATAACTCACAGTGGCCGCTTGAAACACCGACATAAGGTTCTTCACTCTCTCGTCGTCCGAACTGTCATCGTCAGTGTCGTAGTATGAATTCATTTTGCAAGAGGGTTGAAAATAAATATGGAAGCAACGAATAAAATTGAGAGAGAGAAAATTGAAAAAAAATGAAGATGAAGAAGAAGAAGATAAATGGTGTGAAAAAAATGAAGTGGGGAAGAGGGATATTTTTATAAGAGGGTTGTGATAATTAAAAAAAAAAAAAAACTGAACGTCGATCAAAAACCGTTGCCCCACGGCACAATTAAAAATTAGGAAAAAAAATTAGTTTTCAGAATTAATTATCGATTTTTTTTAATATATAAATCTGCATGCGTGATGCTCACTCACATGCCCAATGAGGGTGCGTCACAAACGCTTTTGATTGGGGGAGAAGGTGAATGTGAGTGGCGAGCCCTTCAACTCGAGCCACCTGTCCCGCCAGCCCCCCGCAACGCGTCCCGCGTGCATCCTTTCCTGAAGGGATGGGCCATAAGGGCCGCGTTGCGGATGCCCTTAATTTTCACTCTAAAAAGAGAAAATATTATCATGAGGTATTTGGTGTGATAATATTTTCCTTTATTGAAGTGAAAATGAAAAAAAAGTAAGAGTGAAATTCATTTTCACAAAAGACTATGGAAACAAAAGGAGGGATTTAAAATAACTTATTCCTCTTTTTCTAATCATAAATTTAACTATCAAAGAGAATGCATCCTTATAGGTCTCCTTCCCGGGCCCAAATATCTTGCTGGAGATTCTTATTGAAGTTACCTGCCACAAATTTTTTCAAGATTCAGAACTTGTTAAAAAGAATTGAATTGATTGTGCGACGAAGAGTTGAGTTTTTCTTAATCAGATCTTCAACAAGAGAGCATAGTCTGAAATAAATATTTTTAACTTTAGTTACTTTATTCGTTTGAGGGAGGGTCTAGCAAAATGCGGATACATCTTGGGACGAAGCATGTTAAAGACAATCAACGGATACTGGAAATAACAAGATTTTGGCTGCCGAATTCGACTTTTTCCCTCAACATTTCTGCTTCACTCTCATTCCTGAACTTGAGCTCAACTTCAAGGCCAAAATTTCCAAAACTCTCCTTCTCCTTTAGTATGTTAATTGCTGATATGCAAGCTGATTCGCTGCAATCATGCATAGAAATTCTTTCCAGTGTTGGAATCTCTTCGAAACCTGAAGGAATCTCATGCAAGTTGGATAATGATTGAAGAGAAAGCCTCACTAGCACCGGAAAAGTATATCTGTCTGCAATCCAGCAAATCAGATCATCACAATGATTAATTCTCAAGTGTTTCAAGCAAGCGAATTCCGCCTTCCCAAAATTCCACTCTTGTCCCACAACTACCTTATGCAATAGAAGAAGTTCAAGATCAGGTAACGAACCAATAATCTTCAAATCAGTGGAGTCAAGCTTGCAACGATTCAACTGCAACTCCTTGAGGGAAGTCGGTAGTTTGAGGTTCCGCGACGAACCTTCTAGAAACTCCCATCCATCGCAAGAATAATCGAGCGTTTCAAGTTTGTCTAACCGGCCAACATCGTGGAGATGGTAAAGCGAACTCGCCTCACCTCTTTCGAGGAAATTGTAAGAAATGCCCAGTTCCTTAACGTTGGGTATTCTCTTGCAGACATCCTCTGTGAAAACCAAGTCCTCCACATCACGAAGTGTCTGTAAGTTGTGCAGAACGACGGCGTCGCTACGAGGAGCAGGACTGGGAATACAGACAGATGATATATCGATATGCCTAAGTTGCGGCATCCCCCAAATCTCAGATGGCGCAACGACGTCTGAGATTTCAGTAACAATTATAGTCTGCAGACTCCAAAGTAGTGATATCGATGAAGAAAGCTGGTAAGTAACAGTCCAATAATCATGAGGATTAATGTCTCTGTATTCGTCATCCTTATCCGCTTCATGGTATAAAAAGCGCGAGTTAACTTCTGGATAAGTATAGTCGATGCGGCGCATATCGCGTACCAACACCCTCAGCTGCCCCGCTGCTCGTCGCTCATGGGATATGATCGGACGGTGGTCTAATACCGTTTTTTCGCTGTAAAGCGTTGCACTTCTTTTATCAACTCCAACGTGACGCTTCCCGTCTTTGTCTCTTTGGACACAGAAAAGGTTCTCTTTCTCAGCTATCCTTATGCATAAATCTCTCACAAGATCGTGAACGGCATATTTTGCCATTTTCCTATATATTATGAGTGGACTAAGTAAGAGAAGATTTCTGTGGACAAGATCGTCTATGTAGCCCTCTGCAACTTTTTCCAAACTTTGGGTTTTCTTTGGCTTTATGAATCCCTCGGCAACCCAAAGTTTGACGAGTTCGGACATTTCAATGCCATATTCCGAACATAATCCCAAGTAAAGAACACATAATTTCAAGCAAACAGGCAAGTACTTGTAGCTCAAATATAATATGTTCAATGGCTTGTAGCCCTCTACCGAATCAAAAATCAAGTGTTTCTCTTTAGCAATTTTGTCCCAGTATTCTTGTGACATGGGTGATTTTCTAAGAAGCCCCCCAATCACAACGATTGCGAGTGGAAGTCCTTTGCATTTCTTAACAATCTTCTTCCCAACTTCTTCTAATTCAGAAGGGCAGCCTTGTTCTGAAAATGTCTTGGCACAGAAAAGGTCCCAACTATTTTTATCATCAAGAAAATCCACAGCAAGTGCACGGGAGTCTAGGTAATCAACCAGTTTTGATTCCCTAGTAGTTATCACAATTCTGTGTCTATTCTTATTTAATGGGAAGCAAAACTTTATCCTATCCCAAGCCTTGACACTCCATACATCATCCAAGATTATCAAATATCTCCGATTATATAAAACTTGGTAAATCTCATGACTTAGTTGTTCATTACTGGTTGTATCCTTGTCATCAGTGGATACTCCCAGGCAAGAAAGTGCTTGTAAAAAGAATTTTCTGGCACTGAATTTTTGAGACACAGTAAGCCAAGCACGAACATGAAAATTGTGCAGGATATTTGAATTTTCATATACCTTCTTGCAAGAGTGGTCTTACCTATGCCACCCATCCCAACGATTGGGATTATTATCCGACCAGTATGATGTCCGGTGAGCACATCCAAAAGTCGCTCGGCGTAGCTGTCAAATCCCACGACGCTGGTAGTCTTGGCAGTTGCAAGAGGTGGTGATGGAGATGGAGCTGGCACGGAATTTATGAACCCAGTTTCCTCTTTAACCTTGACAACCTTTTCCGTGATAGAATCCATGTCTTGCATTATCTTGTGCAGATCGTGCGAGAAAGAGGGACTTTGTTGAGTGGATGTAGCATGGATTCGATCCGCTGCTTCAACTTCGATTGCATCTTCAGCTTCATGAGCTGCAACTGCAATTCGCCTCATCAAATCTTCTGCTTCCGTTCCTTCTGCATCTGCATCACTCTCCAAATGATCTTCAAGGAAGCCAACCTTTTCGGGAATCACAGCATCAGAATAGTTCTCCACAAAATCTAGAATGAAATCGACCTTTTCGCGGAGAAATTGAAATTGGTAGCTGTCGAAACAAATGGAAAGGCGAGGATGAATCTGGATCTGATCCATAGTATTCAATAAAGAAACTAGAGCTGCATAAGCTGCTGCCATCTCTAACCCCTTTTTTTCAAGTTTCAGACTGCAACAGCTTGGTTGGAATAAATTGAGTTGATCGTATGATAAAGAGTTGAATTTTCTTAATGAGATGTTCAACAATGGATGGAACAACTTCGATTAAAATATTCCAAAATCATGTAGTATTATTTTATTCATTGATCCTGCTCACTTAGTGTCAAGTTGTTCAAATAAGACTACGAAACATACACAAAAAACACGTACCATACAGTTTAATTTATTGCATAATGGACAACGGTACGTATAAATTTAATCATTTCTTAAAGTTAATATAAACTATTGAGTAATTAATTACTAAAAACATTTAACAAACTAATAGTAATTGAAATTTATTATAAGCTTTGTTACTTTGAGTTAACTCGTTTAAACTTTGAATCGTTGATCTTGGCAGGTGTTCTTAAATATTTGAGTAAATTATCCGAATAGGATATTGTTATTTATTATAGAGTTAATTGCTAAATTTTTTATAAAATTTGACTAGTTTTGGTCTTAGAAGTGTTCTATAAATTGTTGCAATTAATAATAACACATTTCGTCAATTTGTAGCAAAACAGACACTCCCCAAAAATTTTAGTGACTGTAATATTATATCATAAATAATAGAAACTTTTTAATTGCGTAATACAATCATAATACTACTCATGTTTGCATTGAGTTACTAAGGGGTACTTTTGTCACTTTGGGTAGAAAAATTGTGTTGATCTTATTCATGCGCAAAAATGGAGGGCAAATAAAATCTACCAAATTAGTATTTATGTTTTTACAAAATTAAGGACTATATAGAGAAAAATGAAGGCAATGGAGGATCATCCAATGTGTATGGGCTGCGATTTGAATTATCACATGTCTAAAGGTTCAATGGTCCTTCCCTATCTTATTGGACCCATTTCTTAATTTTTATTTGAATTTTATAGCATTTGGTTCTACCAAATTATATTCAAACTAATTAGTTAACAAGTAAATAAAAGTGTATATAAATAACACAAATTGATCAAAAATACAAATATTATTCAATTCCTCAGCATCCACACACAGATGCAGACAGATTCTCCGTCTCCACCGTCCAGGGTCAGATTCCACTCAGATCCTTGACTTCTTCAGATTATGATATTTATACAATCAAAATAAATAATTAAATATTAAAAATTACTTAATAAAAATTTCTAAAATTACACTAATAAAATATTGAAAATTACATAATTACAATTTCTAACGTCCCTCCAATCACAATATTTTAAATATTAAAATTAACTAAAAAATTTACATTAAAATTCGGTATAAAAAAATTAAATTTTGCAGCCGCAGCAACATCCACAGCGCCGGCCCATTCCTCCAGACACGGCCGTCGTTCAGCCACAATCACAGTCCCCCTCCCCCCACAATGCAGACGCATTCACGGCGGCCCTTTATCAGAAACTATCATAAAATAAAATAAAAAAGAGAGAAAAAGAGAAAAAGCAAAAAGCGCGTAAAAGCGCAATAAATAGAATCAGCCACGCCTTCGCCACGTCTGCAATCTTATCCATTTCCCCCACCCCACCATTCCTTGTCTAACCCCAAATCTAGAGTAAGAAACCACTACAATCCGATCCAATATCTTTCTCTCACTATCACCGCGAAAATATCATTCCTCAATGGCCGCAACATTTTCGTCCTTCCGCATCCCCACCATCGCCTCCACCGCCATCCCACACCCACAGAAGCCCGATCCGAACCGCAAATCAAACAATTGGTGGGCCCCCATCCTCGGCTGGTCCGCCGAGCCCGACTACATTACCAACCGGAGCTCCGATTCGGCCGCCGAATTGGGCCGGGCCTCGACCGACAAGAACCTCTTCCGTGGCTGCTTCACGGAGCACAAGGCGAAGGAGCTTCGGAAGAAGACAATCGAAACGACGACGTTCCACGACATTATGTACCACTCCGCGATCGCCTCCCGCCTCGCCTCCGATCTGTCTGGCCGCCGCGAGGATCGTTGAATTTGACTCCCTCCTGCGGCGTAGCTCGCGCGGTCGTAAGAATCAATCTGTCGACTATATCTGCTTTTTTTTTTCTTCTCTTAAATAACAAATTGTAATAATCTGGTGTTTTCTTTTTATGTACGCTTATTCGGTGCTTATTTTAACCGGTACCGTTTGATGCTTAGATCCATGGGGGATTTGTTAATCCTATATTGTAAAATTTTGGTTTGGTTGTAATGGATCTCATTTTTGTTGATGACGAGTTTATCTTTCAGATCGTGCTTATAAACTAAATTTAAATATTTCCTTCAATTTTTTTATGATTATGAATCTGTGATGAAGGATAAGAATAATCACCATTTTGCCCTGGTTCTTTTTCACAAAAAAAAGGGGGGTAAAATAATGAAGAAAAAGAAACCCTAATTTTGGATCTAGGATATAATTATAAAGTCGTCAGGATTTAAATTTGTAATCTATATTTTGGCCTGGTTCTTTTCATTTGCACATCCTCCCAATCCCTCTCTCAAATCTCAAAGCTCCATCACTTATATCTAAAATATGTGGGTTAACAATGATAAAAAGGATTTATTTTCATTTGGCCTAAGATTATATATCCCGTATCTGATTTTTTTTGTATTGTTTCCAAAATACATAATTTGAACTCCAAAATAATACTTCCCCCCTTATACTCTGCATGATTAACAAGTATAATTTGTGTAACTATAAATAAATAAGTCCTCACTTATTTGTACTTTTGAAGGCATTTTTTTAAAAATTTATTATAAAAAGGACAACTCAAAAGGATTATAGAGTTAGGGCATATAGAAAGAGACTTCATCTGTCTTCTAAAAATAGTTTTAATTTGTTATTTTGGTACTTTTAAAAAAATAGTTTCTTTTTATTTATAGACACTACTACATAATATATTATATTCAATAATTATTTATCCATTCTATCTCATCACTTTCTTCACTCACAACATATTTATTAATTATTATTATATTATATATAAGATGGAATTATTTTTCACTCATAATACATCAATCACTTTTTAATTATTTTTATCAAAGTTCGTACAGTATCCTATTAAAATTGTTTTTCGGAGATGGAGATAGTATATTTACTACTCAAATTAATTCATGGTTGACGCCGCCATATATCTGTACTGTATTTTCATTCGTTTCTTGCAACATGTTCGAATTCTACAAATGAACATATACGAAAAACAATGCCAATTATACCTAAAATCTTGAATTAGGTAGCGACTAAGTGAAAAGAGATGTATTTTTGTGCTTGATACGTGTGCTTAATGTAAATGAAGTTTGATCACGACTCATGACATGATACCCACTATTCTGATACTATATTACAATTTTATTATATATTTGAAAATATATTTTCAATATAATCAGCAAGAACAATTAATAATAAGCATTTATCAGTTTTGAATGTCAACATTGACTTCAAAATCATATGTAGAAAGGATTGTGATTGAGATGCCTCCCTCAAATAAGTACTAGTTAACAACCACCAATTATATAATCAAATTTTATTTAGTAAAAGATGGAGGTATGATATAATCGACTGTAGCTTCATCTTGCAACACTTAATATATAATATTCTGGTTGACATTGTTGGAAACTGAGCGCAGACACATTCTGTAGCATTCTTGTACGCATTGGCTTATGGTTTTTGCGTCAAAGCAGCCACCGTAGCAGTCTTGTAGACATTTTTTATCAGGAGTTTTTGCATCGCTCGCACAAAATATTAGACCCATAATCACCAATCTGTGGATTTCGTCAACACAAACTTGTGATTTGATAAATCTCTGTTTTTTTTCACAAGTGCCAGTGTTTGAGCAAATTAAGTCTTAATATGTTTTAACTTGGATTTTGTTGGTAAGAGTGGAATATAACTTGGTTAATTTATGATAAGTTTGTTTACTAGTGTAGAATCAATGAGATGCAACAAGGACTAAGATTGTGAATAAATATATCTTCAACATGTAAATAGAATGCTCCAAATCGTTCACGACTAACAATTATATCAAACAAAGATTATCAATTGATTCAAAGATTTCTAAATAAAATCTCAACTAGATGCTTATTCAATGGCGGATTTAGAAAACGTTCATCGTGGGGTCGACATGCAGTTTTTTCATGTCTTTTCATTTTTAGTTTTACCTTCCACAATAATATTCGCATATCTTTCATTGTTCTACCACAAAATTTCCCTCGTAATATATATATTTTTGTGGCGGTGCTGCCATATGTGGGGTCGACAGCAATTCGAAAGACCGAATTTAATGGAATTTGTCGATACTCGTAATCTGATGGTGGGGTCGGTCGACCCTCCCGACCCCACCTACATCCGCCCTTGTTCATCATTACTCTTTTCTTTTTGGGATAATTGCCATTTAAATCATAACTTTTCGTTAACTTTTGGTCAATACCATAACTTTTGAAACTGGAACATAAAATCACAACTTTTGACATTTTCTCAATTATCCCATATATCAAAATTCTAGT
>JAYDZE010535785.1:0-15179 GCA_034509125.1 Monilaria moniliformis
TTTTTCAACCCTAACCCTGTCGGGTTGTCGGGTTAATCGGGCCAACCCATGGGTTTCGGGCTAAATTGACATCCCTACCTACAATTGACCTTGTGATTATTTGCTAATTATTTCAATTACTTTGTTTACATACACTAACATTTTTTGAATTTAATTTCTTAGTGTACTGAATGAAAATATAAACGATCAATTATATGTTCCTCAAGTTGTGAACAATCGAAAACCAAAAAATTGGAGAAATTTGCATTAGTAGATGATGCGTTTTCATCCTATAATTAGTATGCACGTGAAGATGGCATTAGTGCAAGATTAAATAATAGCGAAGAGAATAAAATGATGAATGAACTTGTTTGTATTGAGTAAGTTATAATAGTCTCTCTTTCATGAAGTGTCAACGCGAATTCTTATTCATCGTGATTCCCTCATTGGTGATTGATCACATAAGGTCGAAAAGCATTATCTTATTCTATCACTTCCGTTTTCTTCTTTGCTTTCGTTTCTTTCAGAACATGTTCATCTCAACCTAACAGCTGAAAATTTGTTTGCTTTAAAGCTAGCCAAACTGATGAAGCTCATTCAAAAAATGAGCATCGAGTGATGATTTGGTGAAGACAAGACCTCGTGGTGAAGATAGAACTGATTGTAAGGCAAATATTTCCATTATCAAGCAACAAACTAGATATGACTGGAGTGTTAGCATTTTCACGTAAGGTCATAATCATGGACTTTCTACTCCTTCAAATTGGCATTTGCTCTGATCACACCGTTGTGTTTCTGTTGTGAATGGAGTATTGGCTCAACAATTATCAGAAGTTAATATATCAACTTGTCAACAAATGTGACTTGTGGAGATATTAGGAATTTTGAGAAATAAAGGGATAAACAAAAGGGGATCAATGCCAAAACTCTGATAGAATTCTTTACATCAGAAAAATAAGAATTCAACATTTTTCATTAATTACGATACAGATTCAGATAATAGGTTTAGAAGATGTTTTTAGACAAATCCCAAATCAAGGTGTATTTGGTGATGTCATTGTGTTTGATTCCACTTATAACATCAATAAATATGGAATTAGTTTTACACCTTCATAGGGGTTAATCATCATCATCAAACAATAGTTTTTGGTTATCGATTTCTAAGTGATGAAAAGACTGAATCATATATTTGGCTGATTAATAAGTTTATGGAAGTTATGACAACATATGCACAAAAAACAATCATCACTGACCAAGATCTTGTTATGACGAAAGCACTTGCACGAGTTTGGACAAAAACAAAGTGCATCGTTATTGCTTGTGGCACATATTGAACAAATTGCTGATGTTAATGAATTGAAAGCAAGTCTCGCTTCACGAGGTATTTTGTTGGTAGTTTTGTCATCTTTGTGCGTGTCTTTTTGGAACAATGACCACATAGACACATCACCATCCACAGTTTGGGCATTTGATGAAAAGAGTGATGAAATTCTATTATTAGCTTCGAAAGTTTGATAGTAAATGAAATTATAATTTCAAGATCTATGTCTTGCATATAACTGAAATTTTGTTGGTTTATTATTCTTACTTCTCTCCAAATGCAGTTACTCTTTTTTTAATCTTTTGTTCAATGAATTTATTTTCTTTTCATTTTGTATCAATCGTCATAAATTAAATAATAATTAAATTGATTTAGGTCGGTTATCTGTATTAATAAGTAATAATTAAAGATTACACAATTTGCACAATTTTTTGAATTTATCTGCATTTTGATAATAACTTGTTCCGATAAAAATTGAGTTGATCTCGGACATCTCGGCGTGATGATCTATTTGATCTTTGACGGGGGGGCATCACTTTAATTTTCGTCAACATCTTTATCCTTATCATCACAGTTACAACTAGAACAAAGCATATTGATATTGTAAATGTATAATTGAGAATTTGAAAGTAGTGTAGTAGTAAGTAATAAGTAAATAATAACTTGAGAGAAATTGAATATAGAATAGAATTTAGAAGTTATAACTTAGAACTTAGATCTTAGAAGACTTAGAAGTACTAAAGTAAACACTAAGTAAAGAGAAATTGAAGGTAAGAAGACAGAATTCTTGTTAACACAAGAAGTGTGATTTGAGAATAAGGATGAAAGAGGGTATTTATAGATAACATTTGGTGGGGAAAAAAATTGAATTTGAAATGTAAATTTTAATTTTTAAAAAAAAAATTGGGATAGTCGATGGTTTTATGCCAAAAACCGCCGATTTTCATATGAAAAAATACTGGTCAAAATCTTTGGAGCCGGATCAGTAGAACTGATATGTCAGTTCCAGTTTAACTAGTTAGCTCCAATTATGGTTCACAAAATGAAACTGACGGTTTGGTTAAAACTAGGCCGCTCAGATTATCAGGATCCGTGTCATCTTTTGTGTGTAAATTCGTAAATCTAAGAAAATGAAAAAAAGAAAAAATAAGTGCACATGCAAGTTGCCTTTTTGACCTTTCAACTTCTTATTTTGATTGGACAAGCATGGCAGCTGTAGATAAAATATATCATAAGCTTATTGAGTCAGTCTTCTGTTAATTTATATGCATTTATTGAGTCAGTCTTCTGTTAATGCTATGTTAAACTTGTAGTAGTACTCCAATTCATCAAAAGCTTAATTATGAAATAATCTTGGTAATAGTAATAAAGTAATACTATGGCGGCTAGCCGTCATACGTTTTCCTCAAATATGATGACACCAGTGACGGAGACAGGATTTTGAGGTTGGAGGGCCTAAGAAGAAATTTAAAATAAAAATTAAACATAAATAAATAAATTTTATATTAATTAAATCATAATATTTAAAATATAAATGTTAAGTATAATTATATCATAACATTTATCTTTTATTTTTCAATTTTTGATATCGTTGCATAATAGTTTTATTAGTAATATTAGCAAAACATTTATAATCAAATCATTATAATATTTTGGATTTATGCTTCATCCGTTAGTAGTTGAAATATTGATGACAATAATCATGTGTACTCAACTTCATCCGTTAGTATCATCTTATAGTTCTATAGATTCTAAAACACATTTAACAATTCTATAAATGCTTAGCATCTATCCATGTGAACTCAAACAACCACTTCCAGAAAATGATAGTTATCATCCCTCCATTGTAATATTAGAATCATGACTACTTTCAAGCAGATAAAATGAAGGAGATGAACAATTTGTAAGAATCACCATGGATTTATAAACATATGAAAAATTATTAGCTTGAAGTCTAATCTACATCCAAGAGACTTCAGGTCCCTAAGCAGACACAACTTTCAAAACCTCCCGATTCGTAACCTCATACACAATTGAGATAACAATCACAATAATCAAAGAACCAAAATTAAAAAACCATCAAAATCATGAAATTTCTTAGCTAAAATCCATGAATTTGCAGACTGATCTATAGCTACCAAAATTAAGAAAGATCACAACCAAAAAATTTAAATTACCACAAGCGCAAACTCAACAAAACTTTACAAATAGAGACAATCAAGAGGATATCCGATAACATAAGCAAATCACATAGAAAAACAATCAGCTCGAGAGGAAAGATCCATCAACAAATGCATCAAAATCCAAGCATACATAAAACAAAACATTCACGGATCTATAATTACGATTCATGGGAAGAAGAAGAAAAATTGCGATTTGCGAGCTAGGAGGCAAAAACTGCTTGAGGAAGAATAGCGGCGTGCCGCCGAGCAAATGATGGGTGGCGTGGCGGCAAGCAGATGAAGAACGACGTGACATCGAGTTGAGGAGGGAGACTAGAGTAGGGAGCGGCGATTTGAACGATAGGGTTTAGCAGAGGATGGATGGAGTCACGGAACCATACCTATATTTACTTATTTATTTTTTATTTAATAAATTATTATGAAATTACAATAATATCCCTACATTTTTTTAAAATTGCTGGAGGGCCCATGGGCCCCCAGGTCCCATTATCCCTCCACCTCTGGCTGGATTAAGGCTATTTTTCAATACAAACATGTTTTACTTATTAGTGATTGTAGCAGTGAAAATCTTGTTGTGTACACAAAGTTGGCGGCGGAACTGGAGAAGATTGTGGTGCGAATGGCTACGAGTCATACGTGGGATCTGCTAACTACCTGTGCAGAGTGATGAAGTAAGATTGGAGAGAATAAAATGGCATTTGTGTCACACACAGACAAAAGTTTCATGTCAACTATCCAATAAGATCAAGTTGATGGTCTCGAGATTAAAGCCAAAGATGGTGAGTGGTTCGGCGTTACCGGACTTTCTCCCTCCTCCATTGTTTTACATGGACACTTTGTTTTGAAATAGGCATGGAGCAACAGTAGGATAAAATCCCCCCGTCACAGAGTCACTATGGAAGGAAGTGAAGCAAGATACTCTCATGGGCAGTTCTCATTCATGGAGAAAGAAATGGTGATGAATTCGTGGATGAAGATCATCCTTTGCAATACAAGCCATTGGATCACCTCAAATTTCTTGATTTTTTCAGCCAAGAAGAGAACAGACAATTATGTATTCTGGTGTTTCAAAATAATGTCATTTCCCAACTGTGTAAGGAAACAAACTATTCTGTATATTGGTTTCCAGTGTTTGTGGGTTGCAAGTTATGATAGCATTTGTTTGGAAAATGTAAGTCATGTGCAAAAGCCCTTTCATGTAATTACTATTTGAATTGGAATATTATGAATAGCATTTTTGTTTTGCATTAAATTGAAGGAAATTGTAGATTTCCAAGAAAATAAAAATTCAAGGGAAGTAATTTATAAGTTGAAAATTATATCTAATAGTTTGTGGTCCTCATAAATTCTTTTACTTCTCAACTTATTCTAAAATTGAAGATATATTCTAGGTAACAAAACCTACTCCATTGCAAAAGGAAGAAATGCATTTTTCCTTTTAAAAATTACTAAACTTTTAATTTTAAAGAATATTTCCCTTGATTTGTTTTAGACTTATGCTCATTAATTAAATTTTAATTAGTAAACTGTCATTTCCCGATAAATTGCTCGATCAAATATCAAATTTTCTCGAAAAGTAATTTATTTTTTTCTTTTTGAAAGGAAAGATTTTTGTTAAGCATTCGAATCAGCAATATCCTTTAGCCAATCCGAAAAATTCAGATTTACATACAGATACATTAAAAGTATTATAACTGGCATTCAATGTATATTAATTTTTGCCAAAAAAATAATATGCTAAGAGTAATTACATTTTTCTTGACAAGTACTTTTCTCCTAACAAGCCCACCCGTCTCATTAAATTTCAATTAAATTGATTTGAAGATCTCTTACAATATTAATTTACTCTTACATGGACAAAAAATTATTTTGTTTTATCGTACGACCCGATCGCTGCTATTTTTTTTTAATTACCCAGTTGATATCTGGCGGGATTAATTAGAATAAGAACTAATAATGCCAATAAAAAAATTGGGATCATATATGATATATGTCCTTTTATCTTCGTCTTCCACAAGCTAATTATTAACTTTCTCAAAAACCAATCTTATAGTTTCCTCATCTCCACAACACAAGATCACAAGTAAAGAAATATCATGGGTTCTGAAACCAGCCCTGAGCTTCTAGTAGTAGACTTTAACAATCCAGAATTGAAGGCAGGTTCAAACTGTTGGTCATCTGCCTGCAAAGACATTAGAAAGGCCTTTGAAAGCCATGGTTGTTTTGTGGCATTATGTGACAAGATTTCACCCCAACTCCACAAATCCATCTTCAAAGCAGCTCAAGACCTACTTGATCTTCCCATCCAAACCAAAATCCAAAACATCAACGAAAAACCATACCATGGATATATGGGTCAAATTCCCATGGCACCCCTCCATGAAGCGTTAGGCATCGACTACGCCAACACTCTTGAAGGAGCTCATAGTTTCACCACTCTCATGTGGCCTCAGGGAAACCAATCTTTCTGGTACCACTTCATTACTATTTTTTTCTTGATAAACCCTATTTTTTTTTCAGAAACCCTAATCTTTTTTTTTTGTTATCTCTAGTGAGAGCACGATGAGTTTTGCGAAGATGGTGGCAGAGCTAGAGAAAATGGTGATGACGATGCTGTTTGAAAGCTACGGCGCGGAGAAGCACGTGGGTTCACATGGTGACGCAAGCACTTATCTTCTCCGATTGATGAAGTACGCGGCCCCCAACGAGGGAGAGACTACGTTGGGTCTTCCGCCGCACACTGACAAGAGCTTCATCACCATACTCTATCAAAATCACATCTCCGGCCTCCAAACTATGGCAAGAGACGGCCAATGGATCAATGTCCAGTTCCCACCCGCCTCTTTCCTTGTCATGGCCGGAGATGCTTGCAAGGTCAGTATATATCATCACTGCATTAGTCAAGAAAATATAAAGTACTTACTATATTTTTTTCCTGTGGTAATAAAATAGGCATGGAGTAATGATCGGGTGCTTTCTGCGACCCACAAAGTTATCATGGACAACAAAGGAAAGGAAACGAGATACACAACTGGGATGTTTTCTTTCCTTAGCAAGACAGTGGAGGTGCCGGAGGAGTTGGTTGACGACGAACATCCTTTAAAATTCAAGCCCTTCGTTCACGTCGATTTGTTGAAGTTTTACGCGACAGAACAAGGCCGACGATCCCAGAATCTACTCCAAGATTTTTGTGGTGTTTGAATTATATTCAACTTGTTGGTCAATTTATACATGTTCAATAAGTTTGAATTGTTTGTCGTTAAGCCTAGTTAATGGCGTGCAAGTCCTTTGTATAGATGTTTAAATGTTGTGTGCTTTATTAATGTATTTTTCTTAAGTTCATCTAATCAAATCAAGTTTACCGACTCTGTAATAAGTGATATATTCACTAAATTTCAGTTAAATTGATTTGGAATGAAGATTTGTTGCATTATTTAGCTATTTTATTTTATCGATTGTCTACACGACGACCCTTGCCTTTTATTATTATCCATTTGATATCTTGTGATGTTAACTCTAATAATGCTATTAGAAAAAAGGTTAGTGGTAAGTTTTACCCACTTCCAAAACCAAAAGATAAAATATGTCCACAAAAAAAATAAAAAGATCTACACTTTAGTAAATTGACAATCTTACACTTAATAAATTAAATTTAAAAAAAAAAGAAAGAGAAAAAACTTACCTCTACCAATGCCATCATCCCCCAGCCCTGCAAATTTCTATTCTCTCCCAACCACCATTATCGCCGCCCCCTCCCCCTGCAAATCTCTCTTTCCCCAAGCATCTGCTACACCTGCATCTCTCTCTCGCGCCGTCGTCGTCCATCACGCCATCTCTCTCCGTCGTCGTTCTCTCAAGCTTCGCGTCAACGAGAGCTCGAACACCCCAAAACTCAAATGCTCATTCGAGCAATCGAACGTTAGATCGATTTGATTTAATGCTCGAATCGCGCAAGAGAGCATTCGAGCGGTCGTGTGACAGGCGGCGCCAACAAATAGGAGGTAGGTTTTTTTGGGACCTCTCTGAATGGTGTTGCCGTGCGTGCGAATAATCTTTTTTGTGTGGAACGACGGGATATCGCCGCAACCGTGGCTGGCGGAGATGATGGCAGACATGGCTGATTTCTTACCGTTGGGGCTGGGAAAGAAGATGGACTTAGGGGTAAAAAAGGGAAATGTGAATTTTTTTATATTTTTATTAAAGTGGGATTTTCTCTCGTTCTTTTACCAAAATGGGTAATATATCCCATTTTTGCTCTAACAGTTGCTTCACAAGATTTATACTGTATGAATATGAAATTTACTCACTGGTCCACAAGTTAATAAAATAAAGCATATATACTAATACTATATGATTGGAAAAACAAACCTCAATAGCAACGACCATCCTATAAAAACCACATAACTTGCTACTTAACTTACTCAAACCAAACTCCTCATCTCCAAAAAACACAAGATTCAGAAGCAAAGTAATAATCATGGGTTCCCTAACTCTCCCAGCAGAGCTTCTAGTAGTAGACTTCAACAACGAAGAAATGAAGCCAGGCTCAAACTCATGGTCATCTGCCTGCAAAAGCATAAGAAAAGCCTTTGAAAACCATGGTTGTTTTGTGGCATTATACGACACGATCTCACCCCAACTCCACAAATCCATCTTCAAAGCAGCTGATGACTTATTTGATCTTCCCGTTGAAACCAAAGTCCAAAACATCAATGAAAAGCCCTACCATGGCTACGTGGGTCAAATGCCCATTGTGCCCCTCCATGAAGGCTTAGGCATCGACTACGCCAACACCCTTGAGGGAGCTCAGAGCTTCACCAATCTCATGTGGCCTCAGGGAAATCAATCGTTTTGGTAAGAACTTTTAGATGAGGTGGTCGTTTAATTAATTATTATTTTTTCTAGATTTTTTTTATTAATAATTTTGTGTACTTTGTTAGTGAGAGCTCGATGAGCTTTGCGAAGGCGGTTGCCGAGTTAGAGAAAATGGCGGTGGGGATGTTGTTTGAGAGCTATGGTTTGGAGAAGCACGTGGAGTCACATGTTGATGCAACCACTTATCTTTTGAAATTCTTGAAGTATAGGGCACCGCGTGAGGGAGAGACTACCATGGCTTTTCCGCCACACACTGACAAGAGTTTCATCACCGTACTCTACCAGAATCACGTCTCCGGCCTCCAAACTAGGGCTAGAGACGGCCAATGGATCAACGTCCACTTCCCGCCTTCCTCTTTCGTTGTCATGGCCGGAGATGCTTGCAAGGTCAATCTCATCATCCCCTTTTTATGCATAATTGAGATAAATAAACCCTGATTGATTTAATTAGAATGGATGAATGCGTAAGTTTTTTTTTTTTTTTTGCCTTCTTTCTTTTTACACGATTCTATGGTATAATTAATTGTATAGTACGAAAGTCCTTGTGAATTTCATGAATCTATAAATAAAATGTATGTGGTTATTGGTAATTAAAAACTTACAAAATATTGATTGATTAGCTAGCTCAAATACTATACATTTCATGGAAATCCCACTGAAATAGTTAGATTAAAAGTGGCCGTTATCTCTGTATGGCCCTATCTTGAGACAGAATCATCATTATTATTTCGTTGTATATCTTGTTTTAAATTTACGTAATTCATCAACCACCCCCTCAAAAAGGAATAGATATCCGTGTCAGCCAACCCTAGATAATGATATACAAATTTAATTATAAGTTAAATAATTGTAATACAGAAATTCCATATCTCGTTGTACAATTATAAGTGACATGTGCAACAATTAACATGCATTGATTATTTTAGAGAGATTGATTGAATAGTGTTAATTAACAGTATTAATCATTTTGATAATGGTTATTAATGAAATAGGCATGGAGTAATGATAGGGTGATCTCCCCGAGCCACAAAGTTATCATGGACAGCAAGGGAAAGGAAACGAGATACACAACTGGGCTATTTTCTTTCCTTAGCAAGACTGTGGAAGTTCCAGAGGAGTTGGTTGATGATGAATATCCTTTGAAATTCAAACCCTTTGCTCACGTCGATTTGCTCAAATTTTACGACACAGAACAGGGCCGACGATCCCAGAATATACTCCAAGATTTCTGTGGTGTTTGATTGAATCATATATCTTCAACTCCACTTGTGGATTTATATTTATGGTGATTGAACTGCTATAAGTTTGGATTATCTGTATTTAAGCCCGGTGTGCAAGTCAAGTACTGTGTGTTTAATTGGGTGGTTCATATATTAGAGTTTTTTTTTTTTTAATGATGATGAATAATGGTTCTCCATTTATCCCGACTGTAGTGATTCGTATCCACAACTTATTAGTTTGAGAGAAAACGTCTCACTAACTAAATATTATATGGTGTATCAAAGATCTGCTTCTGTTTGCTTGTATGCTAATATATGAATATTTCTAAATATATGGTGTATGTGGCCTAATTGCTCGAAATGATCCAAACGTATACCGTGAATTTGAATTATGTTCTTAATTATAAATTATTTATGAATGGTACGATGTGTAGATTTAATTATTTAAAAAGGAAAAAATTGATAAAATAATTTTGTCAGAAAGAATTAAATTAATCTTAATACATAAGACTATGCATGGTGGAAGGAATCAATTATTAATCTTCAAGAATGATGATTCCCAATACAAAATATATAGATAAAGTGAGTTCATTCCAAAAATATAATTTGTATGTTTCTTTGATAAAATTATCTATATTTCTTCCCCCATAATTTATTCGTAATATTAATTAGATTACAAGAAATGAAAAATCACAAAACATCAAAACTATAAGATCGAGAAATTTCTGAAATGATTCGAAAGCTCATTGTGTTGTGGTGGGTTTTAACCACGACACGTAATTTGTAAATTGAGATAATCAAGCTCAGTAAATAATGAAGATTGGGGAAGAAGAACATAGTTGAGGAAGAAAGATTGCTTCTTTTTTTTTTAATAATGTTTCTTTGTTAGAATAATAGTCAATGTTCCTTGATTCATACATAGTGACTCTATTAATAAAGAACAAATTAATCCTAACACCAACAAATTCATTCGGAGGCAATTTGACCCGAGCCTCGTTAAATCTTATAAGACGAAAACTCAGTGGGAAAAAAAAATATATAAGAAAAAGAATACTTGGTCTAAAGGGGTAAAATAAAAAAATTAATATATTCTCGATCTGATGTATTTTGGCTCGGTTTTGACAATATGGCTCGACTTTGACACGCTTAGCTCGGCTCAATTTTCACAACTTAGCTCGACTCTATTTCATCTGACTCGGCTATGGTTCAAGTTTAAAGTTTCAGATTCATCTTTCCTATTTAATCTGCAATCATATTTAAAAAAATTCAAAGATATTTAGTGTTAGTTGTCGTCAAGTACATTAATTACATTAGTTTTTTAGCTCTTTAACATATATGTAATAGTTGCACTTTATGGGACCAAACCCAATAACACAGAGAACCATTTTCTAATCACCTTGATAACTTATAGTAATTGCAGTTGATTCATGGATTATGTATTCTGATACTGAAATCAATAATTGTAATTTCGTACATACTGCAGTACTTTGGATGCCAAAGATAGGAATTTATATAATTATTTTATTCGTTTTTCTTTATCATTACTTTCTACTTCATGAAATTTCCATATTACTAAATATGTTTCAGCCTTTCTTAATTAATTAGATTTGTTCTATCTGGCAATATGTTTGAGATTAAAAACAGTTCAATTTTTGAATATTTTTTCTAATTTTTTGACAGGACAGATTATTGTTGTATAAATTGGAGATTCTATATCTCTATTTTTTTTATAATTAATTGAATTGGACCAAAATGATAAGGATATCTAGCCTAATTCAATTATATTTATTTGTATGACTCAGATATGGGCTTCTTTCTAATCCCAATTGGCCATTAATTGGTCCCGTTCAACCAACTATAATAACAACAATTAATTGGCCATTAATTGGTCCCGTGCATGCTCGTGCACTGTGCGCGAGAGTCAATCATGTCTGAATCCGATTCCAACTATTTTTTTAATAGTAACTTTTATTCATTAATAAAGTTATTTTAATTTACAAGAATAATAATTTTTATTTATAACAAGAGTTACTTATATTCATAATAACAATCTCTTTTATTTATAATAATAATTTATACAATAGTAATTTTTATTTATTATAAGTGTTATTTTATTAAATGAGTTATGTGTATGGATCATAGAATTAGGTTGGGATCAGGCTGGGTTTTGTGTTAGGATTGGGTCGGGTTCAAGCCGACCCGACCCACATGCATACTGATACTGTGGGCGCACGTATGTGGATGTTTGTGATTTTTTTATTAATAACTTCTTTTCAGTGTTTAGAATACAACTTAGTAAACATTTTAAAAGAGATTTAGAAAAACAAATATTATATATAACCTCGAAAATTAAGGTGGTCCATTTTTAAGCTCAATTTTGTCGCCTTTGACCATCAGCCGGACAAGTTAATTGTAAACCACAACCAAATAGTCCTCACTGTTCTTTAATTTATGATTGGAAAGCGAATCTATGTTAGAATTTGAAATATTAGCCACGTAAGCAAGCTCTCATCGTTGAGATTTCTATGTGCAATTACTCTATGGTCCGATAAAGAACGACAAATTGAGAATACTGTTAAAAAATATGTTCAGTTAAAAAGTCTACAACGAGAGCGTTGTAACCATACCCACGTTGCCAACATTATTGGCAATGTTTTTTTTTTTTTTCTTCTTCAAAGATGATTTATAATGGTTCTCCACTTACCTTCGTGGAAGGTGATTCGAACTCTCGATCTATTAGTTGAAGGGGAAGCATTGTACCAACTAAGCTGCGATTCATCGTCAACATCGTTGCCAAAGTTAGCTTGCGCAAGTTTAACTAAAGTCCAACCCCACCAATTTCTAACTTCATCCCAATAATTCAATCTTTTGATTGACGAAAATAAATCAACGATCGATGGTATTTTTTTATAACGCTTAGATTAAGAAATGTTCTGCTTAATTTCAAATTGTACGACTATATATACATACATATATTAAAATAATGCCACAATTAGAGTCGGGCGACCGTCAATCGCACTAGATCTATATATAATAATCTAAAGTTGTACATTCAGTCGATCAGCATCATCTATTAATTAATAGTACATTACACAACATAATTGAAACTTGATCGTAATCAGTGGTCCACAAAAATCAAAGACCACACACATTTATCCTATTGCTAGCAACAAGAAAACACGACTACAATCTCAAAATTTTCGGACCATCCCTTGTCTATTTCAAATATTTGTATATTTCCAAATAACGAAAATTATGTGACAACACAAGTTATTTGGTATAAAATTAAAACTGAAGGGGATGATGGGGGACCAAAATATATATCGATCGTCATTGAGGAAGGGGACCAAAGCTGATAATGAAAATAATCTCTATCTGTCATCGACACAAATTTAAATCTCTCAAAGTGTTGTACTAGCTGCAATATTCCAGTACAACAAATTGTACTAGTTAAATTATATTCACCAATCATGAATAGGGTATTACTAGATAATGTATTAGGATGAAGTGTGATTTAGATATCAATATATTGATTACTAATGCTCACTTTCAATCAATTAATTCAGCATCAGGTCGATAATCAATAACTATTTATTTTTTATTTTTTTATAATTTAGACTTGTTATTTAAACTCAACTAGATCTTAATATTAGCTCAAGTATATTTTCAAATCTGTGAATAGCGCCAATGATAGCTGACAACTTCCCTTGCGAAATAAATATAAATTTGGGCAATTTACTCATATGATGATATTCTGATGAAGCTATAAAGATGTCCGAATTTACAAAATCTTAGCGTTCCATATTTTAATCCAATAAATGAGATTCGATCTTTATGATATAATATAAGGGTATTGTCTCAACCTAATACAATTAGTGGCGTACTCGCATTGGAACAACGGGGTACAATTGTACCCCCATTTTTTTAATTGTATTAATATATTATATTATACTTATATAATATTACTTATTTATGTACCCCTATCTAGTATAAATCCAACATTATTTTGTGTGCGAAAGAGTCCATTACTGATACTAGCATATTACTAATACATTAGTCCATTAATAATACTAGCCCATTATTTTTCAATTGACAATACTTACAGAATATAGAGATAAATACAAACACTAGACCCTATTAAAATTGAATAATATTTCAAGATGTACTTCTTTTAGTGTTATTGTTTTATTTTTTAGCGTGTTATGTAATTATCTGTCGTACGACTCGCACCCCATATCAAAATTCTAGATACACCACTGAATACAATCACGTATATATACACAGACACACACATACACATTCTTACATCTTTCTTTTAATTAATTAATTAAATTTAATCTCATCAAACTACTTATTTTTTCCTTAAAAATTAGTACATTCCAAATTTAGTTTGATCGCATATACTTGTTTTAACACCGACCTTCATGGTTTAAGTTAACATTGGTTGATCTTCTTGGATTCACCAGTGGAAGAATAGA
Organism: Monilaria moniliformis; assembly: GCA_034509125.1. NCBI lineage: Eukaryota > Viridiplantae > Streptophyta > Magnoliopsida > Caryophyllales > Aizoaceae > Monilaria > Monilaria moniliformis. The sequence goes on from JAYDZE010535785.1 coordinate 14,057, forward strand.
GCCTTCACATCATAAGAGTGATTTACATCATTAGGGATGTGACAATACAAGTGCGAGAAGAGCTAGTTTATGAAGATCATCCTTGGCAGTTTAAGCTTCGTGAGAGAAGAAGAGTACTCAAGTAGCTGAAAAGCAAAGACTGTATATATATTCGTTTGGAATGGTATAATTTCTAATGCACTTGAGAGTTGAGATCTATATTCCACAATTAATTTCAATTCGATTGAGTTCATAATTAGGTTGATAATAGTTTATGACCCCCTGACATTTTATTGATATAATGTCTAATTTAACTTACTTTTAATATTCTTAACTTTAATATAGCAAGTTTGTTTTATTTATCCCACATTAAAAATTTGGCGTCAGATATCTTACTAAATATGTTTCTCAAGTAGGATGTCTAGAGAACAAAATTACGATACAAGAAGTATGTTTTACGGTCGAGCATAGTAAGATTCGACATTGAATTTTTTTGATGCAGGACAAATGTTTACAAAGTATTGCTAATACAAAGTATTTTTAGCAATTAATTATAATTTTAATTACTAATTGAGTATTAGAGTATATTATTCCACAGTTAGGGTACATTTTCAATAAAAACAAAATTCAATATTTACCAATAAATGTTAATATAGGTTCATTATCTTATAATCTAATTTTAGAATAAAACTATCAATTTATAAATTTATATAATTTAATTCTATAGTTGAACTTTATGGGACCAAACCCAATAACGCAGAGAACCATTTTCTAATCACATTGATAACTTATAGTAATTGCAGTTGATTCATGGAATTCCATACCTCGAGCTAATATTGATAATGTGAAACTCACTTCCAATTCGAGCTAGTTATTGGAAGGATAATCGGATCAAAAGTGTTCATAATTATGGAAAGATAACAATGTATCTGGAAGATAAACGACATATATGTGGAAAGGTAATTGATGCAAACCGCATTAATTATCAATTATGTATTCTGATACTGAAATCAATTAGGCTATGTTTGGGAGCTTGGAATTGGGAGCTTGGAATTGGAATTTGGAGTCTCCAATTCCAATTCCATTGTTTGGTATAAGAAAAATATTTGGAATTGGAATTGAATTATAATTCCAAATTCTTTCA
>JAYDZE010535796.1:0-33565 GCA_034509125.1 Monilaria moniliformis
ATATAAAAATATCGAATTAGATTAAATCACAATTTATTGATATTAAAGAATTTTTTTTTTATAAAATATCACCTGCAGAAAGAAAAGCACACCCACACATTAATTAACTTTCTAAATAATTTAAACCTTCCATTTATTAGTTGGAGGCTTCCGTTTATTAGTTGGAGGCAAATAACTTATTGACATATAATGCACTTAGTCTTCTTAAAAAAAGAAAAAGAAAAAAGAAACAAACTTAATAGCGAACTAATAAAATGAGAACCCAAATTAAGCTTGGAATAGAAGATTCCATATAGAAGAATAAACGGCTACTATATATTTGGATGGATACGCCGCAATTCATTCGCACAAGAACAATGAAACAATATTGTCGTGAGTCTCATATAATGGCTATTACAACTAGGAATATACATGCTACATGCATACAAAATTTGGAAAATAGAAGATACCCACCAAAATTGAAAATAACATTGAGGCTTGCAATTTCGTGCATGTTAAATCTAACACAATATCGATGGAGACATCGCCCCACCAAAGACAATATCCCAAAACGATATAGTCCGTCTGCCGTCTAGAGATTGCTCTCAGTTTTTGAGCTTGTTATGGTAAACTTAAATACGGATATAATTTATTAAAAATATGCTTGACATGAACACGACCACAACATAATATAACACAAACACGAACATAATTTGGACATGATTATATTAGTGTTGATATGATCAGACAACAACACAATACGATATATTAAAGTTCAAATTGCAAAATAAATTAGCAATAAAATAATAACAAAAGTGACATATATATATACACATATATACATAAATATTTTTGTGTTATATGAACACAGATACACAAATATGATACGAAATTATCGTAATATACAAAAATAATACAAATCCATGTGAATGTGGTAAAATTAGGTAGGAGGGTAGGCCAATCCATTAAGGGGGTCTTTGGTACGCATGTTATGATAGCTCATGTTATGATAGAGTTTATGATAAACTATCACCCCAAGTCATGATTGTATTGTCTAAATTTGTTGTTTGGTTGAGCATGATGTAATATGGGATAACTAAACTATTCTTTGGTACATAAGTTTGTGTCCATGATTAAAAAGTGTGTTGGCTAAATTGCCCTCATCCAAATAAGTTAATGACGACAAGGGCAAGGTGTTTCATTATAATAAAAAATACTATAATATAGATAAAATATCATTTTGTTCACTTTGCAAATTTATGTGAGAACCAGATTAGTTTTAAAATTAGTCAATATATATATATATATATGAGTTTGTGTATTTATAAAGTCTCAAATTTCTATAAAATTCGAATTGTGTATAAGAAAAGTTTGGCTACTAACAATTTTCAATAGTGCACACATGATTTGAAATGAAAGAGTCAATAAAATAAAAATAAGACACAATTTTCATAATACATGAATAATTACTCCAATTATGAATCAGCTCAAATAAATTCTTAAACGATGGATGCCAAAAATGATGAACTGTAAAATCCTCAAAACTAGACATACATATGTAGAAGACAATCTTGCTCAACCATTTTTCACAATTGTGCAAAGCCACGCAGAAAGTGCTATTTTCATCACCAAATTTTCCATTGACACGAATTGTTGAAATCAATGTTGCAATCCCTCTATAAGTGCAGTTCAAAAATGTTACATATTATGCCATAAACAAAGCTTGCAATTTCATTACAAGCTTCTTCATCATGAGATTTGTGAGTGTTTTCTTGAATCTCATTGTTGCAGTGTTTTTGATCTTGCCTAGTTTTGTTGCTGCAATAAATCCCTTTTGTCACTTCAAATGGCCAACTTGACAACACTACTTCCTCTGCCCTTACCAACCTACTCTCCACCATCACAAAACCCTCCTCCAACTTATAGCACTCATCCAACTAGTCCAGCACCTCCAACTTATAGCATTCCACCAACTAGTTCAGCACCACCACCTACTTGGAGTGTCCAAGAAAGAACATGATCTAGCAAGTACTGAAGATTCATCAGATTGCTTCTCCAGTTTTTGTTTCTCCATTGATGCACTCAGAAGCCACAAATTGAACTTCAAAGGCTTTTCTTTTTTTTCAAGTCATTTGCAATACAAGTTCATAATATCACTCAATCAATCAATACATCAATGCAGAAATCCATGAAGATTCACTTAAAGTCGAAAAAAAGAAAAAAGAAACATGCACTCACACAAACAGATGAATTACCGTCACACTAGAACAGCGACGACGTCACATTTTTACTGTGATACGCAACAGGCTCGTGCAATTTCGAAACCAAAATTCGAAGAACAAAATCAATGAACTTATATTTCGGTACAAACGAATAATACTCACCCATTGCGAAGCGCAATATGCTTGATTTTGTTCATCACCAAACACACGCTATAACACCGGAGAGTTCACCCATTACCGACACTCAATTCAATTCGTTTCACACGAACATATGAAAACAGAAAGAAATTTACCCCAATCCGAATTCGTCGTCAAAATCTAGACTGGATACCTTGTACTACTACGCCCGAATATGAAGAAGATGAAGAAATTAGTGAGGTCAACAGCCCTAATGCTTACAAATCACCGATCAATAATTAACAGCAACCAAGTCACTCTCGTCAGCGGATGAGCTTATGCGTTTAGCGACAATTGCAGGGATGGGAGGGATATTGCATGCCGCCGATGAGAGAATGATTTCTTCGAACCGTTGAGGGCAAGTATGGCAGATCCATTTTTAATCGGTATGTTATGCCTTGTATCGGACCATCTCTTCCCGACAAATTAACATACAGATTGGGTGAAATAACATGGACACGTCATCGGGCCGTGTTGATATCACGGGCCAACAAGATAGCGAAACATGTGTACCAAACACATAAATAACTACAGTTTATTTATCCTAACATGGATTAACTCATGTACCAAACACCTCCTTAGTATTTTAGTTAATAGTTAATTTTTGTAACTAATTTCCTTTCAGGTTGGTAAGGTTTTTTTTAGGTCTATACATAGTTGTTTCTATTTTTGGGAATCGGACTTCAATACTCTCTTTGTCCACAAAAATTTGCTATAATTTTCTCTTTGGTCTGTGTACAAAAGATTTGTCACCTTAGGGTCCACACAACTCATACAACCCATCACATTTGAAGTGAGACTCTTATTCCACTTGCACACTACAAACTATTTTATTAAAATTTGTACCGTCCACAATGTAACAGAATTTTTTTATGGACGGAGGGAATATTATGTATGAGTTTGCAGCAGATTTTATTTTTTTATTGACAAACGTTTATCTTCTGTGTTTTTACTCAGTGTCATACTCTGCTAAATAAGTCACGTTGATACATATATAACCTAGAAATCAGCTAATGAACACAAGTGGTCACTCATTCTTTGTCAAAAAAAAAAAATTTCCTTTTACTTATCGCAGTCCATTTCTTTTTATGCACAAGGTGGTCAAATCAAACTAAGCTCTGTTTGTTTAGACATTAACTTGAGTGTCAAAGTCTCTTCCCAGTATTGTGGATCCATTCTTACTAGTGATGTGAGCTATAGAGCTCCAATGGCGGTGTCACCGGCAACAAGCCTCATGTATTGGTGGTTCCGCTCCCTGCCCAAGGTCATGTGTAGCCGCTCATGACCCTGTGTCGCCAAAAAGTCAAACACGGCATTAAGGTCACATTTGTCAACATCCAATCTATACACGACAAAATAGTTTTTGCATCTGCTGAAAAAGATGATGATTCCAACGAAAACATAGTGATGACAACAGTCCCCGATGGTCTAATTCCATAAGACGAAAATAGTTTATGTATCTGATGATAAGTAATGATGTGTAATTAATACTATTTTATTACCGATAATGATATTGTTCACTGTTAGTAATGCTATTTGTATTAGACGTGATGTTTATGGCTAACGTTTTATTATGATCAGCATTATGGCTTAGTGCAAGTCATTCTGCTATCATTGGTAATGATGTTGTTTACTGTAAGTAATGCTGATTTATATTAGATGTGATGTTTGTGGCATAAGTTTATTTTTATTAATGCTAATGTTTTCTAATAAAAAAATCCATGATCCTACGATTTTGGAAAAATTTGAAAATCATGGGATTTAAGGGGATTCCATGATTTTCCCTAAATTGTAGGATTTAAGAAGATCCCATGATTTTCGCATTTTTTCTAAAATCATGGAATCATGAATTTTTTAAGCCCTATAATGATATTTGTCTTCTTATAGAATGCTGTTTTGGTTTATATCAAAATGCCACGTGACTGATTATCTTTCCTCCGATCCTGAAAATATGTGGATACAATTAGTTTTTAGTTCTGTCCAAATAAGTGAGTTCTCATTTAATTACAACTCTATATCTATATCTATATATATATATATATAGTTATTTTTATCCCCATGCCTTATTAACTATTATCTTCTATAATATCCACTTAATAATTATAATGAAAATTATAATAAATTATGCAAAAATGCAAAATGATGCATTTTCTTCCCCTTTAAGAATTTTATCGGCAAAATTTATTATCCACGGACTTAACATATCCAACGAAATTACTAATCTATAAAAAGATGCGAATATGTCTGCCTCATCTTTTCCCATATATGCCGGGTAGTTTCTTCCTGCTAACCTATAAGCAATTGTACCAACTTTATCATTAATAAGATTAAATGCGTATGATATTATATTAATTATTTGATATTGTCATATGATTCTTGCTAACCTATAAGCAATTGCACCTAATTAATCATTAATAAGGCTTAGGCTTACAAGATTATAAGAAGACTATCTAACAATATTTACAACAAAATTCATGTTGGATAAATTATTTGTCTTTAATCTTTTAATTAGATTATTAAATTACCCAAAATATAGATAACTTTTAATACCATTATTATTAACTATTCACAAATTAATTGATTTAATTTGTGTAACTGAAGTCAATATGTTCCAATGTGATTTAATAATATTGGTACGTTTAAGCTTATCTATTGAGAATTAATAAAAATAAGAAAATTAAACTCAAATTAATTTATTAATATTCAACTTGTGATTTAATTCACAATAATTGAAGAAACTATTGATTTGACCAACATTAATTATTATTTGGCTAAATTAAATAAGAAATTATTTTGGTTAGAAAAAAATATAATATATAATATTTTGATGTAGGTTTTTCATTCGGTGTAGATTATTATAAATTCAATGTGGAACTGAATAATATGTGGGGTTTTTATATGTAGGATTGCATAAGTTTTCTAAATTTTTTTTATTATTTATCAAAATATTAATATACATCTATCATCTATAATATATTAGGAAATAACATTAAATTTCTAATATATTTTTTCTAAGATAATATATTTAACTTTTCTAATAAAAGATTGGTAAATTTTAATTGTGATTTGATATTGATATGAAAATAATTATTATTGATATTGTTACGATTTTTATAGTAAAATGAATACAGATTTAAGATTTAAAAAAACACACAAAAGATTGGCAATGTCACTTAGGTACGATCTATGATGTGACATATAATTTATATAATCATATTATATAATAAAATGTTTTATATTTTAATTAATATTATTTATCGTTTTTCATATATAATAGAAGATTAGGCTCCCAATAGAAATCATAACAAGAATTAATGCCTACCGTTCACCTTCTTCCGTAGCTCAATAGAAGCCCATCAATAATAAGCATGGGCTTCTATAACAGATGAAGCTTTGGGCTTATGTAGATGTCACTAAATGTAACCCTACATATCAATGTCTCAGTGCCTCCGCCGCATAAACATCCCTTTATATATGGCGCCTTCATTCCCTAATTACATTATCTCTCAGTTTCACCATCTTTGAGTTTCCACGTTTTCTCAATCGTCGAGATGGGTGTGATTGGTAAGACTACTCTAATCGCCATCGGAGTAATTCTCACATGGTTTATTTATTTAGATCTGAGTTGTCTTACCGATCCCGCCCATTCCGACTATTGGGAACGAAGCTTAGTTTTCCATTCAGATCTGATCACAGATTTGGTTGTAAATGTTGATATCATTTGCAGATTTGCAGATTCAGCATTTTGGCGATTGATTTTTGGAGCAGATTGAAAGGAGATACTAAAGATTTAAATCATTTGAGATTGGGTTGATTGATATTTACTGCTTCAATTTTTGTGCTTTATTTGATGTAAGACAGTCATTTTAGCATATAAATTAGGTAAACTACTATATTAAGCCTACTAATAGATTAATCTAACGAACTTGATTCGAAACCTATCCAGAACCATGATCAACAATTATCAAACTGTTAATCGGTTTTGATAACTGAACTTAAAAATGAGCAATTAATAAAAAAAATCATTTCTTTGATTTTTTTTAATGTCTTTTAGATTTTCGACTTTCAGTCAGCTTGGTTTGGTCTTTCCCGACTGGATCGAGTGGAATATTAGAATGAAAATAGGGAAATACAGATTTGTTTTTTGAAATATTATTTAATTTTGATTAAATCATATATTTAAATATTTGTTGGTGTTTATGAAGATTATTTTTGTTGGTGTTCTTTATTTTTTATGTTGCATTTTATTAATTGTTAATTCTGGATTTTTGAAATTATTGTTATTGATAGGTTTTGAGAATAACTTGAAATTAGGTTTTTTCCATAAAAAAATCTGGAAAAGTCGAAATAAAAAAACAATTGAAAAATAAATATTGACCGGCGGGAGGTTCAAGAAAAGAAAACTATACACACACAACGTCGTGGGGACCTTCCCCCGTAGAATAACTGTCCAACCGCCGGGAGCCCAGTAGTCTTCTTGCTTAAAGAAATCGGTTTATTCTTTTTTCGTGAAAAATTATCTGGAAACTAGAAAAGGTAGGAAACTCCCCCTTCTCAAAGACTATTTTTCATTGGTGTCTGTCGTCGACGGAGCAAAATATACCATGTTTTTGTTGAGACCAATCAACTGGGCATCTATTCTCTTCCTTGGTCTTGCCTTCTGGCTATATTACAGATATCCTAGTCTCAAGGATTCACGAGCAGATGCAAATTCCCCAAAATCAATTTACGATTTCACTGTTAAGGTACACCCTTTAATTAGTTGTACCGAAGAGTGCTCAAGAATTGATTTTTGATCTCCTTTTTTGAAATTGGGTGCATGTTCGTTTGCTTCAATATCTTAATATTAATGGAAAATGCAGAGTGACTGATGCAGTAAGGATGTTATTCTATTTAGATTTTCTTTTGATTCCCAATAGTAGGTCCTATTTTGTGTTTCATCTTTGGAAGGGTAATCTCAATAGTGATTGGAATCTTCTTCTTCTTCTTCTTCTTCTTCTTCTTCTTTTGTGTGAATCTTTTGTGATATGCCTTAAGCCACACCCAAGTATTTTTACTATCTGCTCTTACTTCTAACTCCTTAAAGACCAAAACTTTTTTATGTGCAAGAATGTTACAATTTTTACTTCTATGTCGAAGAAGAACACTGAGTACTTGAATTTTGAAGCTAGCTATCATGTTTCCTGAGTTGCTAATGCAAGAGAATGCATTGGGAAGTTCGCTTTCATGTAAAATGGCATCTATTCACCTTGTTTATGTGTTTGCTTATTGTATCAACTAGACATTTGTTTAACTAGACAAGCTCTGTTTCTTGTATGCTGATTGTTTCCACTGGTTATTCTTTAATCAGTAGATTTCGCTCTTTAGAAACTATGCACTTTAAGTGTTACTTATTGACCAGGAGACTTAACACATGTTTCATATGCTAAATTAACTAAAATACAGGATATTCATGGGAATGATGTTCCTTTGAGCAACTACAAGGGGAAGGTTCTTTTGATTGTGAATGTAGCTTCGAAATGGTATATGACTACATCTGCTGATTTAAGTTTACCTTCTCGTATTTTACTTTTTTTTGTAAAAATTAGTTTTATATCATTGCTACATTATGGTGGTCTCTGGTTTTCTCTCTCATTAATGTCCTTTATTTGGTATAGTATTTATTTACTCTAAAATCTCAGAATTTCCCCTAATACAAATTTCTAAGTTATTTCTAGATGATTCTGGTACAAGATAACCAAGTAAATTGGCTTTGCAGTTGGATGCCGGATAATGCCATCAAACATAGTTATAATTTATAGAACACTTACTTATAATCAGCACCCCGTTTACTATTGCATGGAGGTCCATGACTTGGTTCGAGACTATTGAAGTAGTTCTTGATAAATTTGTCTGTGTTACTTGTGTTACACCTAAGATGCTATTCTGTTGGGCAATAAGTGGAAATAAGCAGCGTAAAAGACTTTGTTTATGTGTAGGATGCTAGACAGAGAACTAGTAGTTACATTAAGAATTTCTGGTATATGTATGCTCTTCAATCTTCATATTATCATATAGGTTACTTCAGAGTTTGACTTGAATAGGTCTATCCATCATAACTGTAGTTGGACCACTGACGATAGGCTTTCCATTATTTGTCATGGATAACAGATTAAGAGAGTTAGTCCTGGTGTATTTTAGGTAGTTGTGAATGAAGATTATCTTAATTCTATTTATTTAAGTTTCATAGAATATTAAAGTTATTTTAAGAATATGTCCAAATTACATGTAGTTATGAGATAATTTATTTGCCATCTATAACAGATTAAGATTTGAATTGACATGATTAGTGCTTGGTACACGGAGAGGCGATTCATGTGAGATAATTTAGATGAATCCAGAACATATTAGAAGGAACAGTTATCCAACCAAATAAGTATCTGCCGTCGCTGATGATGTGAACTTTTATAACTTGTTTCTAGCATTACCTTTGACTCTGCTGTTATTTCTCTTTTATAGTGGTTTAACACAGTCAAATTACAAGGAGTTGAACATTTTGTACGAAAGATATAGAGATCGAGGTTTGTTAATATTTTCATGTTGTTCATAGGCCAAAACAAAAATGTGTTGTCATATGTGTATTCAAAGTGTCATTGTGTTGTGTCTTCTTCCAGGCTTTGAAATACTCGCGTTTCCTTGCAATCAGTTTGCTTTTCAAGAGCCAGGAACTAATGAGGAAATCGAGGAAACTGTATGTACTAGATTTAAAGCTGAGTTCCCGATCTTTGACAAGGTATTCGTTTCTTATTATTGCGTATATTGAACCATTCTTGCACTGTACTTACCATGACTGTATTTGGACATGTAATAGAACCGATCTTCGTTCATGAGAGCTAGATCATCTGTGGTTTCTAGTAGAAAACTAACTCACATACTGGTTGAAACTCCATTCAGATCGAGGTCAATGGAAAGAATACAGCACCCCTTTACAAGTTCTTGAAGTCAGAGAAAGGTGGTTTGATCGTCAATGCCATCAAGTGGAATTTTACGAAGTTTTTGGTGAATAAAGAAGGAAAAGTTGTGGAGAGATACGCTCCGGCTATATCGCCACTTGCCGTTGAGGTAGGAAAGTTAGCCAGAAACAAGCTGAATGTTAATTATTTTCTCACAATCAGAGTCATTTGCATCTTGATTTGGTGCTCATTTTTGTTTTTCTTTTTCGTGCAGAAAGACATACAGCATATTTTGCCAATGCCATAATATAAGCATGTGCAGGTTAGCTTATCTCCTAATTTCCTTTATAATCAATCAATATTGAAGTACACGGTCAAACAGTAGAAATGGGATGAAATATTCATCTTCCTCATCACTTTGTATTACTGAATGCAAGGCTTATGTTAAACAGCTTCCTCCATCAATTTGTTCCTGTTTTACTTTAGATTTCTTTGTCATAATGTTTTATCCAAAGATGTAATCTAATTTTAGTAGTTGTAGTAATATGAGAATATAATAACGTGAGATAACCTTAAAACCAGCTTATTTAATATAACAAAGATTTTACAAACCACCCCATCCCCGCCGTATGTGCGGCTTGCCCAGTCACGCCGACGATCTGCTGCCACCATACCTCCACTGCGGAAATTAGATCGCCACCATCGTATCACCATGGTGGCCACGGTTCAACAAAACATGGTACACAAATTTGAAAATCCAAATCACTTTCTTACATAGCGAGAAGTGAAACCGGAGGAAATCTGATAGGATCCTCTGTCCCATAGTTTATTGTGTACTACATAATCACATTATTAATTTCACTATTTTATAATTTTTATTAAAAAATAAAAAAATGTTATATAATTAATCATAATTATTAATTTATCACTAAAACTGAAAATTAATATATACACCTTAACTTTAGATTTACTTACCCTAATAATCATTTATTAATTAAAGATGAGATAATAAATGAAAATTATTATAAACACCAATTGGATTAGTGAACAACAGTTAATTATCTTAAAGTTATATTAGAACATAATTAATTAAAATTGAAGAACAAAATTATTAAAAAGTATAAAATCATTGGATTACACAGCGAGAGATGATAACAGCAAGGCGCTTTATCCACTTCACCACTTCAGCTTTTAGTATAAATAATAAACATTATAATACTTATTAATTACTAACCGAGACTGAACCGAAACCGAAAATTTCGGTTATCGGTTAATCAATAACCGACTTTAACCGTTTAACCGATAACTGACTAATCGAATTAACACCCCTAGTAAGCATACACAAATGAAATTGTAATTGGAGTGAGAATTCATCATAAACCAACAAACTGCCGATACTCTCTTTGTCACTCTCTGATTTAGATTTTTCGATACTCAAACTAGTTACTATACAATAAGCATACACTAATAGCTCCACGCCTCTGCAGGCTTTAATGAAGCAACTCATATCTTTAAGCTTTCATTTGTAGGTTTGATATTTCTAGGATTTAACGTTTTTTCGAGTTGTTAGTATATAATTTAATCTATTAAATGTAGTCACTTTCACCTCGAACAAAGTGATGAATGTAACAAGACGTAAATAAATGGTCCATAAATACTGATGAAGGATCAAAGTCATATATGTAGAATCACTGAAACAAAATAAAATAATGGCTGTAATCAAAGGCAAGAAGCCTCATGTTCTGGCGGTGCCGTTTCCAGCTCAAGGCCATGTGAAGCCGCTCATGAAATTGGCACGCCACATAGCCAAACATGGGATTAAGGTCACATTCGTTAACATCGAATGTGTTCATGAGAAAATACTTTCTTCCGCCAAAATGTCTGGGGACAAGGACGTGGACGTGGAAGAACACAACTTGGTGATGACCACCGTAGGCGACGGGCGAAGTCCGGGCGAGGAACACGACGTGTTTAAGCTGCTGGACACACTGCGAAGCTCGATGCCTCAATCTTTGACGGAATTGATTCAGACAATCAACGCTTCCACACCCGATGAGAGAATCACCTGTGTCGTTGCTGATATCACTATGGCTTATGTTTCCCAGACTGCTGAAAACATGGGAGCGGAATTCGTCGGTTTCTCACCGCCTTCCGCCGCGGCCGTCGGCATAATCGGTCTGATTCCTAAGCTCCTCGAACAAGGAATTCTAGACCAAAATGGTACGGCTTCCCGCTTAATTCTTCATTTGAAAAATAATTTTATTTTTATTTTACATTTTTTGGGGTTAATTGCAAACTAACGAACGGACTTTCACTTATTTTGTAATTTTAACACGATCCCGGAACTTCGCAATAATGTCGTCATCTTTCAATTTATTACAAAATTACCAAGTCGAAAGTATTGAATTACATGCAACTTTAACTTGACAATATCGATCTTGTAAAGAATGTCAAGTCAACTTTTCAGTGACTTAAAAGAAATTAAATATGTTAATTTTGCAACAAATTAAAAAGTGATGACTTTATTCCATCATTCCAATCGCCCATGTCAAAATTAGAAAGTACTTTTTTATTAACTGTTTCTAAAAATTGCAGGAAGTGTAACAAATGGAGCGATAACAAGCCTGTCCAAAGACATACCCGTGTGGAGGAAAGATGAATTTTCATGGAGTTTTCCGATTGACTTAAATACTCAGAATTTATTCTTCGAATGTTCGAGAAGGGTCGTGAGAGAAATAGCTGAAGCCAAGTTGTTGATAAGCAATACTTGCTACGAGCTTGAGACCGCAGCTTGTGATCTCACCTCCAACATCCTGCCGGTCGGGCCACTGACATTAGTCGACCAGGACAGCCCGAAATCCGGCCCGGAATCCTGCAACTTCCACCCTGAAGATTTGTCCTGTTTAAGCTGGTTGGATAGTAAAGCAGCTGGATCGGTCATTTATGTTTCCTTCGGCAGCTTGGCTGTTTTCTCTCAGCTGCAGTTGGATGAGCTGGCATTCGGGCTCGAGATGTCCGGCCGGGCTTTCCTGTGGGTCGTGAGGTCGGATCTTGCGAACGGGTCGCGGGCCGTGTTCCCGGATGGGTTCGTGGAGAGAATGGGTGAGAATGGGAAGATTGTTGAGTGGGCGCCTCAGGAGCAGGTTCTCTCTCATCCTTCCGTCGGGTGCTTTCTGTCGCACTGCGGGTGGAATTCGACTCTGGAGGGGTTGAGTAGGGGTTTGCCTTTTCTATGCTGGCCTTATTTTTCAGACCAGTTCCATAACCAGAAATATCTATGTGAAAAATGGGAGATTGGATTGAGAATTGATCCTGATGAGAATGGGATTAGGTGGAGCCATGAAATTAAGGAGAAAATTGATATGCTTTTTTGTGATGATCGTTTTAGGAAAAACGCATCGAGGCTGAAGGAAATAACTGGGGAGAGTGTTGGTGAAGGGGGCTCTTCTTACAAGAATCTGAAGAAGTTCATCGATCATCTTCGGGAAATACATTGATTCAATGTTGCGTCTCGAAATTTATGATTTTCTCACATTTTCTGTTTTGATTGAATCATGCATGCTTTTTGATTGAGTTACAATTTACCGTCTTCATACATGTATTCAAGATGACTCAAATTCTCAACATATTAGTTAAATGGAAAGTGTCCTACGTATCTAAGGTGACTCGAACTTCTGATATATTGGTTAGAGATAAAGTGTTTTACCAACGGAACGTTTTGCACGTATTTTTTTTTAATTGTGTGCTCTGCTTTATAATATCTTGTAACGTTCACTTTATAATTGAGTTATATACATCCTATTCTCTTGCAAAAGTTTTAAGGTATTTTGTTTTATAAGTTTTTATTTTTTTCGTTTTATTATTATCGATGCCGGCTATAGGTGGTGGGCCCGGTGGCCTATTTTTGCCAGGATTTTTAACATTTGTAAATACAAGTGGAAGCCACAAGAGGCTCAAACTCCTACCAAGTTAAAGATTTTTTTTCTTATAATATTTTCGAATGTTCGATATTTTGTGTGAATCATTGTACAAAAGCTCATATCATTATAACAAATCATAAGAAAATTCTCCTTTTCACATTTCAAATTCAAAATTTAGAAAATACAACCCTCATAGAAAAGAAATTCTACATTCGCCCTTACTTTTTAAGTTGTGCATGTGCGTCAAGGGCATAATATCGATCTATTTATAATGGTATATTCACATTTTAATTAATTTATGGACTGCATCCCAAGAGTAATTGAATGGTGTGACAAATTCTTTAAACAGTTAAAGTTATTGATCAATTATACCAAACACATAATAAGCTATTAGATCCCTAAAAAAAGCTATTAGTATGAAAATCTAGTGAGCAACACTTCAATTTGTTTGGAGGCGAAACATACATATTTTCTATTTATTTGAAACATTGATGATAAAGTTAATCTTGCGAGCAATGACAAGAAGGCGTTCTGCCAAATTAGTGGGCGTTGTGGCTCCCTTAATTTACACATGATTAGTTGTTGGCTATTTAGGTTATTTTGGAAATTAAGCATAAATGACAATAAAAATATAATATCATAATACGTGAATTAAATAGATTTGTAGGTTAGTGCAATACGGTCAATACCGCCGCCCTCAGAATAATGAGAAATCAGATGCTCGCAAGATTCCCATCATAGAGAATACATATGGAGCATCTCTCATAGTGCATACTATGAAATATTCCCTCCGTCCACCAAAAATAGTTCTGTTTTTCCATTTTGGTCCGTACATCAAAAATAGTTTCATTCGATTTGAATGCGACGATGGAGGAGAGTTTTGGCACACAGCCGCTGATGCAGGAGAGCCATCCTATGGGTCAGAAAGTGGCGAATAGGAAGGGGAAGGAGAATGCCAAAGCCGACGACAATGACGATAAAGACATGTACTTGGATAATATGGCTCAGATGATGTTGATCAAGCAGTACACAAATGTGATATACAAGGCAGCGCCGAAGATGAACGAGGTGCAGCTACGACAACACATGACCTTGGTCGGCTTACTGGAAAAGAATTTAGGAATTAATAAGTAGGATTTTAATTTATATTTTTTTATTAAGTAATTTTCATTTTTTAAGTAATCTAGGTAAGTTTGTTTTTTAATTAATATAATCGTAGGAAATTTAATTAAGTAATTTTCTATTTTTTAGTAACTAACTTTTATTCTTTATTAAGTAATTTTCGTTTAATTTACAAATATAGCAATTAAAATAAATATATGAAATTGAAGAATAATAAAAAATGAGGAAATAAAAAAATGGAGTTGTGATTGAATTATTTATAATGAAAATATAAGTATTTTGATTGATTTGGAACTGAATAGTGAAAAACTAACATAACAATTAAAAATAAAATTGTGACTGATTTTTTTAGAATTAGATTATAAATGCCCTAACCATCACGCATCTCTTTTGAATTTCGACAAATTAAAATTCATTTTTCTCCAACTACAGATGAATTACAGCTACAAAGAGAACTTTTCTACATCCGTCACATCGTTTAATCATCAGTTAAATTAAGATGACAAAGCAAAGAGAATTTGTGTGGCAGCGAGCTACAAGTGTGATACTACAAAGATAATTATATTAATGTAAATTAAGTAAAGTTATTGCACCCTTATATGAAATATTTAAGAGGGTAAAATAGAAACCAAAATATGTATGAATTGTACTATATATATAACTAATTTTATATTAAAGTTACTAAATTATATTTGAAAAATAAAATAAGCATAACGATATATATAATATATAAATATGTAAAATTTGTACGTACACACATTTTTATAACATTAATTTCAAGATATTTGAGAGCATCGACTTCAGTGCACAATATATAATTAAGTAGCACACTCTGTGACAACAACCAACATAGATAAAAAAAAAAGACCAAATTAATCTACCAGCATTCATACAAATTGATTTCAACACGAAGCCTAAAGTAAACATCTCCCTCAAATGAATCCGTCGACAAAGTAGCGACGCCTCGAGCCATGAAGAAATCGCCGGTGCCTCCGATGACCGAAATGTCCCGAGTCTTGTTCATCAATGGATCGGCGCCGGCCAAGTTCAACGTGCCGACGTAGTCAGTGGAGTTGAAGAGAAACGAGAAGCTGAGCCACGCGCCGTATATACTCTGTTGGTCGTACAAATACATGCCTTGTGCTCGGCCCACCGGCGGCGAGTGCAAGCTGTTGTCTAGGGTTATGGGGTCGTCGAACGCCACCAAGTCGCCGAAGTTGTAGGGCGTTGCCACCGTGGTCTTGTTGCCCCACTGTGGGGACCCGATGATGGTGGATGTGGCATTGTCGTAATTGTGCCCGTTGTAAAGGATGTCGTGGAAATAAAAGACGAGTCGCTGACATGGCAGCCGGGGGTGGTGTTTCCGGCCGCGGGGGGCCGAGGCCGCGGCAGAGATGAGGAGGCACAAGAAAGTGGCCTTCAACAATGATGTAGTGGCCATAATTTGGTAAGTGGTACTAGTAGATATGTTACAAAATTAAGGAGTAGTCTTACTAGATGTAAGATGCTAGATGCAAGTAGCAGTAGTGTGATGTAGATTATGCATGTGCGTGAGAGTCAATATATAGGGCCTGGGGGTAGGGAGTTGGTGAGTATGGGTGAGCTTGTTCAAACTTAAATGATTTAAAAGGAGGCTACTTTCAATAGAGTCGGTCGTCGTTTCTCAATTCGAGACAATTAAGTTGCAACTTGCATAAAAAACTTAACATTAACTATTTTCTATTCTTTTATCAGGCTTACACCGAACCCCGACCGATTGATTGGAGTAGAAGCATCTTACCAACTAAGACGCGATTCATCGTCCGGCAAAACACAACTTAGGTTCGTGTCCTTTTGCGTTTTATTTTGATAACTTCTTTTACAATATTTTTACTTTAATACGTACTTACATACTTATTATTAAGTCCTTATTTGAAAAAACTAATGAGTTTATTATATAAATGATATTTAAACTAATTTCACATAATTAAACTCCATGTCATATCCTAGTTGGGAGCTTGATGTAAAAATCCAATTCTCTGCAACTTCTTCATCCTTTTTCTACGGCAAATGCTAGTTATATGTTAGCAGGCTTCAACAACAATTTTTGGTTAATTTCCAAGTAAATTATCAATTGTTAGTTCGAGTAGCCATGATGCTCTCTTTTCGTGATTTCCTTTACTTTTCTTTTCTTTTTCAGCGTCCCCTCCTCATCGGCACCAAGCCGCCGCCCGGCCTTCGCCTCCCCCTCGCCTTTGTATGAGTGGAGGGCCGTGTCCTTATCGGTTGGATGTGGTGTTAGCTTATCCTTGATGGCGTCCTTCATGCCTCCTAAAGCTCCAAGAACTTCTCCACCGCCACCGTTCCTGATAATACCATCCACTATGTTATATATATATATCTCTCAATACTTTTTTCTTATTAAAAAGACGGTTCTTGTTTTGCAGATTCTTTTCCTCTCTCTTGCGCTCTTTCTCTTGAACAAAAAGAATAAATGAAAATTGCTTAATTGAATGTTTTGGTCATGTGATCTCTAAGGGGCCAAAAAAAAAATGAAAATTATTAACGGATATATATAATTCTTCCATTTATAAAATAGATTTGATTTGTTTTTTTAAATTAAAGAATCAAATTTTATTATAAACTTAATAGATAAAAGGTAAAAAAATCTATACATAAAATACTATAAATTTTAAAATTAATCAAATATAGAAAATAATATAAAATTACTAAATAATCCCTATTATGATAACGAGACTGTGTTCCTAAATCATGACCCTAGTTAAAAATAATCGGGTCGCCAACGTCATTTATAAAGCATAACATAACCCAAATAATTAGTAAGTGTCACTATTAAACAGAAAATAGTAGAATGGATTGTTCAGATAACGGATCGCCCTAAAGCTCAACCTGTCACATGGGCCGCACGGCCCAACTTCATCATGTAGCTACCATGTTTCTTAATAATTGCAATTGTTTGTATACTACACTTGGACTAATTTGCGGTTAGTTGGTTAATTTAGTTCACGATTACAATTACTTTTGTTAATATCAAGTTTTCTATAATCAAATCAACCAATAGTAAAGTGATGAATTGTGACCTCACCGACGGTTATGCATTCATTTATTTTATCGACTACCCAAAAAAAGAAAAAAATCTTCATAATTTCAAACTATTCCATATGCCTCATTTCATATTGTTTCTAATTGTATGACAGTATCATATACTATTAGTTTTCAATAAATCGAAATTCAATATTTATAGTCGCGGAGTTAATTGCACCAAAAATCACATTATTTAAGTTAAATTTCAAATTAAACACCAAATTTTCTATGATGAACAAATGCATATAAGGCTGACGGACGTGGACATAAGCCCGTGCGGCAGCAAAATAATGTCGTTTTAGAGAAAGATCTATTGGTAAAAAAAAAAAAAAAAAAAAAAAGTCAGAATCTTTCAAGAATAGATGCAGATTATACGCAAACCTTTATAAATAATTGCAAATTAGACATTACATCATTTCATTGACAAAACGACATAATTCCATTCCTCAATAATAGTTTTATATTTCGTTTGTATATATTAAAATGATGTGAGCTCACTTTATTTCGAGACCTAACTTAAGTAGCTTTAATGTAAGTGGTGGGATTGCGCGATTAGATGTATATTCTTGCAAAGTGATTTAATCAATAAACTAAACAATTATTGATCCTCAAAGGTTGATTTTAACTTGACGCTCTTAAATGGTTTCCTCTTTAGATTATTTTATCATTATTTAGTTCTTGATCAATTTTTTTTATTTATTTTTTGGTTAGATTTTGCTTTGGGGAAATGAACCTAAGTTATACTCCACCTTCCACGAAAAATAGTCTTATTTTTCCATTTTGTTCCGTCTATAAATAATAGTCTCATTCTATTTATGGAAAATTTCTCACAACACAATACTCCTAAACATCAATTTATTTACAACTTATACCACTAGCATCCACCACTTTTTATCTCTTCAACCACGTTTTCTCCATCTCTCTCTTACTTTATCAACCATTTTTTTCTCCAATCACTTTTCTTTCATATCTCTCTTACTTTACCAATTGTATATTAAAACTCGTGTCATCCACCAATGAGACTATTTTTGATGAATTACGCATGTATATACACATAAAATCCATGAATAATGTAATGAACGAATATATATAAAATTTTCGTCCCTGTTGGAATTGGAATCCATGTGTTGTATTCATCTAACAAAGAAATGAATCTATTTTAGATGTTCATGATCAAAGAGTTGAGAATGTTTTTCATTTTCATCAGCATTTACAATTTTACTAGATCTTTTTGCTATATATATTTATATAGTATAATGCATTATCAAAAAAATGTGTAATTATATATTATGTTGCATTATACACAAAATAAAAGAGTGACCAATATCCACCATACACTCCCTTATTATATGATTTATGTATCGTAATAATTTTGAGGAACATCATCATTCTCGTCAAAATAGCCTCAAAATCAAGTTTGTACCGTCGAAGCTCAATTAAAATGTAATTCTCATAGTTGTTATTTTAAATAGCAATACGCATATATACTAACTACAAAAACACTTGAGTACTAACTAAATCAACGGAATCTCAAATTCATTAAATCCTCAAACAACATATAGGTGTCTTCGCTTAAAATGTGTGTGTAGGATTCCATAAATAAGGTATATAATAATGTAGGGTGGAGTGTGACGAATAATTAATTCTTTTCTTTTCTTTGTGATAAAAATTAAGATAACTCCTAAAAAAATGTAACTGTGATGTTAGTCTATATACAACGACGAAGCCAGACATTTCATATTTAAGACTTAAGAAGACATTTCATAGCTTTAAAGTCAAATTTACATTTTTTTGATATTTAAATTGGAAGAAAGGGGAATAGCAAAGATAGAGAGAGGAATTAGCCATAGAATTTAAGCTCAAGCATGAGATAAATTTTCATATCCCAAATTTAACTAATTCAATAATAATATATTTTTTAAAAATTATAATTATAATATAAAATTACTAAAATTTTCTTGAAATTTTTTTAATTCGTTAGAGGGCCGTGGACCCCAGAGACCACCATCTAGCTCCATCACTGCCTACATATACATTAGAAATTAGGTTTTTATTTTATGGATTACTATGGTCTAAATAAGAAGCTAACTCAATTTCTTATTCTTTTTATATGGCGCATGCATCATCTTTGTAATGGTTACCAATGAATTGTTACACATCAATCTCATAAGACAAAAAATATACATATTTTTTTTTTTTTTTGATATGATCTAGTCGCCTATTATGCGTAACCAATGAATTGTTGCACATCAATCTTATAAGACAAAAATATACATAAACGATATGATCTAGTCAAGTTTAGGCTATTATACTAGACAAACACTCTAGTGCGCTCGCGCACATGAAGTATATGGGTCGGGTTGGCTTGAATCTGATCAAAATTTAATTTAAACCTGATCCAACTTCAATCTGAATCTGCTCAAACTGAATCTGAATTCGATCCATGATTCAAATTCATAATCTAAACTCATAACTTGTCATGAATTAAAATACACTTATATTGAAGAAAAAAATAACTGTTGTGAAAATAACTATTACTATGAATAAATTTTACTATTGTTATAAATAAATTTAATTATCTTAAAAGTGATTGTTCTTGTTTACAAAAATTACTATTTTAATGAATAAAAGTTAATATTAAAAAAGAAAAAGAAAAAAACAGTTTAAGGTTAGGGCCGGACCGAACCAAGTCCGATCTAACTGCGCGCACTGTGTGGGCTCGCGCAGGATTGCGGTTAATTATGCTATACTAGTATATAATAAAAATATACATCTTTAATTACATATACATATGTACTTAAAACTGTTTTTCGTTTCTGATGCTTTTTTATCCGTTAATTCATTTAAATAGATAAATACTTATTATTTATTTAATATATTAGAATATTAAAATTAAACTAAATAGACATATATATTGCTCATGTATGTGTGTGCTGAAAATAATCAATATGATATCCTAATAAATATACAGCATGAAATAATTAATATAAATTGACTGATGATTTTACTTGAAATGTTAATAAACAAATAAAAAGATAAAAAAAATTGCTTTCATAACTATAAATATAACTGTTCCTATTTCAAAAATAAATAATTTTTATTTAAATCATAACTTTTCGTTGACTTCTGGTCAATCTCATAACGTTTGAAACTGGAACATAAAATCATAACTTTTGACATTTTCTCAATTATCCAACAGATCAAATTTTTTGTAAAATTGGTGGTGACCTGTCAGCCGGAATTCAACAAAAAGCTATGATTTAAATGACAATTATCTCAACGATATCGTTTTGAAGAACGGACTTTTTGTCCACGTCGGAAATTTTGGTTGACATGTCACCACCTATTTCACCAGAATATTAATATGTGGGATAATTGAGAAAATGTCAAAAGTTATAATTTTATGTTCAAATTTTAAAATTTATGAGATTGATTAGAAATCAACTAAAAGTTATAATTTAAATGGTAATTATTCTTTTCAAAAAATACACTAGACAAAAGATTGTCCTATTTAAGTAAGCAATTTTACTTTTTATCAAATTCATGTTGTTATAAATTGTTTCTAAAATTTCAATTTTACTATTGAAATTGATTTTATTAAATAATAAAGTAAATCTAATTCTACAATGAAGGAGCTCAATTCCTATTGGCTTTGTTTGAATGACGCCTATCAAGACTCAATAAATAGTTGACTGCGGAGTTTGTTGGTAAGTATGCAACTGTCTCTCTCTCTCTCTTCCTCGCACTCATCCTTTTCTTAACTCTTAATCTTTCTCTCTCTTTGACGGAAACCAGTTCGAAGTTGACAAACAATCCTCTTCCGTAAACACTCTCGTGATCCAACAAAATCCAGGTTTGTTTTCTGTGTTTTTGTAGATAACTTTCAACTGAATCTGATCATATACATTGCAAAAATGTAAATAATTGTGGTTTAGTGGCATTAATGTGAAGAGTCAATTACGTCGTTTTCATGATTTTTATCTCCCACTTCACCGGCACACTTTTTTAGACTTAAAAGCCAAATTTCTAATGGTTCTTCTTTGTAAGTCAGCAAAATATTGCATCGACGAACTAGCAGATTTCAGAGCTTCTAATATTTAAAAAATATTTCAGATTTTATTCGGAGGAAATGTTTTATTAATTTTCTTGGATTCGTAATTCTAAACGACTCCGTCACGTCCAGATTGATGCAAAGATTATAAATTTTGGGTATTTTAGTATATTTATTTCCGTCGTGGTGTCCCACTCTTGACACTGTGGTGATGGATCAATTATATATGTTTCTGAACATGAAGATTTACAATATATAGTCAACTACACTAAACCCTTAAACCCTTGACAGCCTGCGCTCTAAATCAATCTACACTAATTTATTGACTTTAATGACTCAATTTTTTTTTCTAGTATCTAATAATTTTATTTATTTGCTCCTGTTTTTGGTAACATCTCGACAAAAATATCACGGTAAGACAGCTCAATTTGGACGCTTTTCATAAATTCAGTGCCAATCTGGGTGTTTCTAATTTAATTTATTGAGTTTTACTTTTCAGTGCACGTGATGTTCATGTTAATTATTCTTACCATTATTCATTATTTTGAAAAAAAACACTAGTTTGGGACAATAATTTGGAGTTTTTATAAGAAACTGTATGAAAGTCAACTAACAAGAAGTTGATTGTAACTCTCAAGTTGCAATCACATGCTAAGTCAACTTTCCTTTTTGGTTTTTAGTATAAGTACCTGATGATCTAAAGTGTGATGGTTTGTGTAGTTTTGATGCAGTAACCTCAAGAGCAGGAATTGATCCAAGAATAAGTTGTTTGTGAAAAAATGGCATCAAATGGAACAGTAAAATGTGCAGCACCAATGAAGGCGGCTTCTAATGGAGTATTCCAAGGAGACGATCCTCTTGAATTCGCGCTTCCTCTGTTGATTGTGCAGATATGCCTCGTGGTTGTGCTCACTCGAGTGCTCGCCTATCTCCTCAGGCCGTTGAGACAACCACGTGTCGTTGCTGAGATTGTTGTGAGTGTTCTTGTTTTTGTTGCAAATTTGCAATGATCATGGGGTTTCTAGTGTGTATGTTTTAGCACTTCTTTTTGTTACCTTTTAAGGAAGACCTTCTTTAGTGCCTTCTCTCATATCTTTAGTTCACAGCCGTTGCTTTTTTATGTTGAGTTTAGTGCTCGAGATTGTTTAATTTGCACCACTGGCTTTGGTACTATCTAATTAGAAGTAGTTAAACGTGAACTTTTTAGATGTGCCTTTTTGTCTAAACCATAAAAGCTGAGATTCCAAGAATAATGCTTATTTACATGGTGTGGGGACATAAATCATTATTTTAGACTTTGTTTCTGCAAACTCTGCTTTCTGATTGGAAAATTAATCTAGTCTGAGTTTATTATGATGTCATAATTAATCATCTGTCCATGTGAAACTCAAAGTTGATGCTAGAATCATGGTAAGTGCCAAGAACAAAGTTGTGTTCTCTCTAAAAGAGCAAACTGATTTTTATAACTTCACATGTATATGTGTGGTGATTTATGCATTCTAATTGAAACTTGGATAAGTGATTAAATATGTATGGTACCTTGCTCTTGTTGATACACTGAAATAATTGAAACAGCATGATATGATGCAGGGGTAAACTAATACAAATTGAATATGATTTTCACAGGGAGGAATAATCTTAGGTCCATCAGTTTTAGGCCGCAATCTGAAGTATCTCCACACCATTTTCCCAGCAAGGAGCCTCACAGTTTTGGACACCATTGCCAATCTCGGCCTCCTCTTCTTCCTCTTCCTCGTTGGCCTCGAAATCGACCCAGCATCTCTCCGGAGGACCGGCAAAGCAGCCCTAAGCATCGCCCTAGCCGGAATCACTCTGCCATTTGCTCTAGGCATCGGCACATCATTCGTCTTCAGGGCCACCATCTCCACAGGCGTAAGCCAGGCCCCGTTTCTAGTATTCATGGGAGTCGCCCTCTCCATTACTGCCTTCCCAGTGCTGGCGCGCATCCTGGCCGAGCTGAAGCTGCTAACCACGGATGTTGGCCGTATGGCCATGTCTGCTGCTGCTGTCAACGACGTGGCTGCTTGGGTTTTACTTGCTTTAGCTATCGCCTTATCAGGCACGGGCCATTCTCCCCTAGTGGCGGTGTGGGTATTTCTGTGTGGTTCGGGTTTTATAATCCTATGCATATTCGTGGCACCCCCGATTTTCAGATGGATGTCGCAACGCTGCCCCGAGGGGCAGCAGGTAGATGAGATATACATATGTGCTACATTAGCTGCTGTTTTGGCTGCTGGATTTGTGACCGATGCTATTGGAATCCACGCACTTTTTGGGGCATTTGTCCTTGGAGTTCTTGTACCTAAACACGGAGCCTTCACTGGTGCTCTTGTGGAAAAAGTCGAGGATCTCGTCTCCGGTCTGTTCCTTCCTCTGTATTTCGTGTCGAGTGGTTTGAAGACGAATGTGGCAACCATTCAGGGTGCTAATTCGTGGGGCCTTCTCGTGCTGGTCATATTCACGGCGTGCTCCGGGAAGATCATTGGCACTGTTATCGTCTCTCTCTTCTGCAAGATCCCTTTCAGAGAGGCGATAACTCTTGGTTTCTTGATGAACACTAAAGGTTTAGTGGAGCTGATCGTGTTAAATATTGGGAAAGACAGGGGTGTTTTGAATGATCAAACTTTTGCGATCATGGTGTTAATGGCGTTGTTCACCACGTTCATCACGACGCCGATTGTCGTGACGATATACAAGCCTGCTCGCATGGCGACATCCGAGTGCAAGCGGAGGAGCATACAGAGGAAGGAGACGGAGTCGAACTCGCAACTCCGTCTCCTCGTCTGTTTCCACAGCACCAGAAACATAGCGTCGCTGATCAACCTCATGGAGGCGTCACGTGGCACGGCAAACCGGCAGGGGCTCCGCGTTTACGCAATGCACATGATGGAGCTTTCGGAGAGATCCTCCGCGATAGTGATGGCGCACAAGGCAAGGAACAACGGGATGCCGTTTTGGAACCGGAACCGCCGCCAATCCGACCCCAACCACGTCATCGTCGCCTTCGAGGCGTTTGAGCAGCTCAGCCAGGTCTCGGTCCGGCCGGCGACCGCGATCTCTGCCATTTCAAGCATGCACGTCGACATCTGCAACGGCGCCGCTAGGAAGAAGGCGGCGATGATAGTGCTCCCGTTCCACAAGCACCAGCGGCTGGATGGGCGGCTCGAGACGACCCGGTCCGATTTTAGGCTGGTGAACCGAAGGGTTCTCGAGCATGCCCCGTGCTCGGTCGCGATCTTTGTCGACCGGGGGCTGGGCGGGACGGCCTACGTGGCCGCGAGCAATGTTGACTACACGGTCGCGTCCTTCTTTTTCGGGGGCCCTGATGATCGCGAGGCTCTATCCTATGGGGCCCTCATGGCGGAGCACCCTGGGATAGGTTTTGACGCTGTACGTTTCCTCGTGGACCCCACCCTGGCCGGAGATGGTATCCGGATAGACATGGATGGCTCGCCAGAGGCTAGATCGAAGGATGAGGAGTTTTTTGCGGATTTGAAGGAAAAAATGGTGAAGAATGGGTCCATTAGATTGCAAGAGGTGGTGGCGAGGAATGCGGCGGAGGTGGTGGAGGCGATGCGCGCGCACGACCGTTGCAATCTGTTCGTGGTTGGAAGAATGCCGGAGGGGCAACTGGCTGCGGCTCTTAAGAGCCACAACGAGTGCCTGGAGCTTGGACCGGTCGGGAACTTGCTGATTTCATCGGAGTTTTCGACGGTTTCGTCGGTGTTGGTGGTGCAGCAGTACCGGGAGCAGCTGACTGGAGACTCGCTTGATTCGCTCAGGATAGAAAATGAAGCAGAGGAGTCGTCTGATTAATTAATTTGCAGTGACTTTGCTATGTGAATATATGTTAATCGACTTGGTATTGTTGTGTTGCGATTTCTTTGTTTTGAGCTTAAGCTTTGGTAGTGATCCCATAATGGACTTGTGACATGCATAAAGGGATTTAAATTTTAATGAACTATGAAGTCATGTGACGGATTACATAGATTTTTCTGTGTTTTTCTTTTCAAGATATGATATGCTTCCAAATATTGATTCAAGCTATTTTTCCAATGATATTCAAATAAATTCATATTGAGTTATATAAAACGTAGACCAAGTAGCGATTACTAAATTAAAACTAGAGATTACTAAATTTTAATTGGAGATTGATGAGTCCTGATTATGATTGATTATGATCGACCCGAGACCCGTGGGGCTGGTTAGGGTGTCTGCTGTTGCAGATTTTCACCGCCGCCGCCTCTGTTCCTTTTCTTTCCATAGCCGTCGTGACGTGTCCAGCACACAATCGACGCTGACCGTCGACTGCTCACCAGCACGCCGCCTACCAGCACCGCGCTGCTGAACGCCGCAACGACCATGGTAGAAGAACCGCACGGGAGAAGCCATTTGCGCTAGGGGCGCGCGGCCGAACTCGCGCCGCACCGGTGGTCGAGTCTTGCGCCATTCGGCCCGCGTCTCCTCCGACCGGCACGCCACCGTCCTCGGCCAGACGCGATGAGGAAAAGGTACACAGTCGCGTCGCGTTGACCGCAACTCTTCTTCTTTCTCCCGACGGCCACCGCCTCGCGCGGTGGTTCCTGCGTCGCTGGTGACCGGTCAAGAGCAAGCTTTTGCCACGCCGGTGACTGAACGCTCGCGCCAGTAACCGGAATCGAGCACACCGTTGCTCAGATTCCTGCATTCGAATTCGAATACCATGTTCTATTAAGATTTTGAAATTCAATTTTAATTTTGAAAACACTTTTACAAATTCAATTTCTAAAATTAATTAGTTAATTAGAACACAAAATCAAATACAAATCAAATCCCAGACTCTGATATCACTGTTAAAAATTCATGTCATCATCTAATGATATGCACTGATATTTTGAGTTGAACAGTAAATCACAAACAAATAAAAACACTTACTTGTTGTGTAGGTATGTTAATATGATGCAGAAACAAAATAAAAACACTTAATAAAAACACTTACTTATTGTGTAGGTATGTCAATATGATGCAGAAATATTTTCTTGTACGCAGCTCAATCTGATAAAGTTAGAAATTTTTTAATTGAACATAGAAGAAATCAATTCTAACGATCTAAACATTTCTAAATTGATGAATTAAATTGTCTACTTATTTCTCTATAATAAAAAAATATATGCTAGCTGCTTTATGGACCTAAGGCCTATGAATTTGTATTTCTTTTATTTGCATTAATTAATTAATGTTCAAAATTTTAATTAATCAAAATTTAATATTTTAATCTAGTCTATATATTTTACAAACTATGATGCAATTACGTCCTCTTGAGTTAAATTGTAAAATATACATAATAGGATCATCTATTTCTTTGTTCCATTCTATGCACCCATTAATTTCTTTATAATTTTAGTAAAAAAATTCTTCAATTTTAATTTGTTATGTTTGGTATTATTTTAAGATAATGACTAGGATCTACTAATCTAATGAAAATTTATTATTATTTTTTATATTTATTTTCCAATTTTTAAAACAATAATTGATTATTAGAATTAATTACTTGAAAATTAGGGTATAATTTTTTTTTTAAATTCCAAATTTTAGTGATAATAGTAATTAGGATTGGTTATATAATAATGTTTATTATTTTTGTAATAAATAGTTACAAATCAGTTAAATTAATTGTTGGATATGTCATCAGATTGTGAGCTAATGAATCTGTTTGAAATAAAACCATTTGAATTTATTTAATTTGAGTTCATTCGTTAATCAATGACAGTTAATTAATAAATTAATTTCTAGTTTAGTTAATTAATTTACTTAATATTTAATGAAATGTAATTATGAATTGCAAGTTTTTAAGTATGGATTATAAATACTAATGACGAATTATTATTCTAATTATGAGCTATTAAATATTTGGATCTGCAAACTCTCTTTTATCACGAAGAACTTATTAAATATCTTCAACTTGGAATTTACATGAAAAATAAGATTGCATTATTCTAAAAAACAGCTTGCTGCAGTGAACACCTAAAGAAGATATTCTGCTGCTTCTGCTTATTGAGAATCTTGTTTGTGCGCACGATTCACTCCTCAGATCAAACGGTTTCCGTTCACTCAGAATCATAGTCCTCCGTATTCTTCGACGCCGCGTCGTCTTCTTTCAAAGACAACAACGAATGTCCGGTCAACTGGCTCCGGTACTGCTGCACCACCAGCACCGACGCCGTCGTCGAAAGATCCGGCGAAATCAGCAAATTCCCAATCGGTCCCAGCTCAGGACATTCACTCTTCTGCTTGAGAGCCTCCGCCAACTCACCCTCAGAAATCCTCCCCACCAAAAACAAATTGCAGCTCTTGTGGGCCTTGATCACCTCCACCGCTTCCGCCGCGTCCTTCACCACCTTGTCCTCAAACTTGATGGACCCGTCTTTCGACACCTTATCCTTGAAATCCGATATGAAATCCTCGTCACCGGACCTCACCTCGGCGTCTCCGTGGTCGCTCATGTCCACCTTAATAGCGCCTCCGGCGATCTTCGGGTCGATGTAGAAGCGCACGACGTTCATCTTGATGCCGGGGTGCTCCGCCATGAGCGCCCCGTACGCCAGCGCCTCGCGGTCGTCGGGACCACCGAAGAAGAATGCGGTAATCGTGAAGTCGACGTTGCTTGCGGAGACATGCGCCGCCCCGCCAAGGCCGCGATCGATGAGGATCGCGACGGAGCAGGGCGCGCACTCGAGGACCCGCCGGTTGACATGGCGCATCTCCTCCCGCGTGGTCTCCAAATGCCCGTCGATCCTCTGATGCTTGTGGAAGGGAAGAAGGATGACGGAGGCGCGTTTTGCCTCCGCGGCCGTGCAGATGTCCTGGTGCATAGTCATCATAGGCGAGATGGCGGTGGTCGGCCGGATGGAGACATGGCTGAGCTGGTGGAAGGCCTCGAAGGCGACAACAATTTGCGTGGAATCCGTGGCCTTGTCCTTGTTGAAGAAGGGGATACCATTGTTTCTAGCCTTGTGAACCATAAGAATCGCGGAGGATCTCTCGGAGAGCTCCATGAGATGCATTGCGTAGACGCGGAGGCTGCCGCGCTTCCCGGTGCCACGTGAGACCTCCATGAGGTTGATGAGTGTAGGAACGGTTCGAGTGCTTTGGAAGCAGGCCAGGATCCGGAGCTGGGTGCTAGTCTCCTTCCTCTGGATGGTCCTGTGCTTGTACTCCGACGTCGCCATCCGAGCCGGTTTGTATATCGCTATAACCACCGGCGTGGTTATGAATGTGGTGAACAACGCCATCAACACCATGATGGCGAAAGCTTGGTCGTTGAGAACTCCTCGATCTTTCCCTATGTTGAGCACGATGAGTTCCACCAGACCTTTGGTGTTCATCAAGAAACCAAGCGTGAGCGCCTCCGAAAAAGAGACCTTGCACATCATCGACGCCACAACCGTGCCAACGATCTTCCCCGTACACGCGGTACAGATCACTAGAGCCAGAAGGCCCCACGACTGCGCACCTTGGATAGTGGCTACATTGGTCTTGAGCCCACTGGAGACGAAGTAGAGTGGCAAGAACATACCCGAAACCAGATCCTCAACCTTCTCCACCAGAGCCCCAGCAAACGGGCCTTCTTTAGGTACCAGAACACCAATAACGAAGGCCCCGAATAAGGCATGGATTCCGATAGTGTCAGTAACCAAGGATGCAGCCAATACAGCAGCGAGGGTAGCGCAGATGTAGATCTCATCAACTGGCTCGCCCTCCGGGCAGCGCCGGGCCATCCATTTGAAAACAGGTGGGGCCACCAGGATGCACAAAAAAACAAAGCCGAACCCGCACAAGAAGACCCAGACAGAGACGAGAGGGGACCGCCCTGTTCCTGATAAAGCGATAGCCAAAGCAAGTAAAACCCAAGCAGCCACGTCGTTGACAGCGGCAGCGGACATGGCCATCCGGCCAACGTCGGTGGTTAAAAGCTTCAGCTCGGCTAAGATGCGTGCCAGCACTGGGAAGGCGGTGATGGAGAGGGCGACTCCCATAAATACCAGAAACGGGGCCGGCTTTGCATCGGCGGAGATGGTGGCTTTGAACGCGAATGAGGTCCCGATTCCTAGAGCGAATGGAACGGTTATTCCTGCGAGAGCGATGCTTAGTGCTTTCTTCCCGGTTCGTTTTAGTGATTTTGGATCCAGCTCAAGCCCAACCAGAAATAGGAAAAATAGAAGACCCAGATTGGCAATGGTGTCAAGAACTGTGAGACTTCGTGCTGGGAATACAGCATGAAGATATTTCTCGTTGCGCCCTAAAGCTGATGGCCCCAGTATAACTCCACCCTATATATAACCATGTCAAAATCTGATCAATAAATAGTGTTAATTAGGCAAAACTAAACTTGTACGTACCCACTTTAATTCTAGATAATTACAATTCACTAATCTTCAATACCATATGTTAATCCTCAATAGAGTTTTTATTAATCACATGAACTCAATTTTATCACCGGAGATGCAATATTTGTACTCTATCTAGACGGAAAACGACCTATAAGGTACTAGCTCCATAGCTTATTTTGCTTAATAAACTAGGGTAAGAGAGCTAGCCCACCACTTGTTCACGACTTCTCTTAAAAAAGGAAACTAAAGTTAGGAGCTCCAAATACTTTATTTTAGAAAATCTAGCAGGTAAAAGCCAGGTGACGTATCAAACATCAACCGTCAAATTAATAACTTAATTTGGAAGGCGCCAAAGTGAAGACCATGGACCCCAAGAAACACAAGTTATTGACCAAGATATATAAAATTACTTGGGGAATCAAATGAACATGTGTTCAAGAAAAGAGAAACCCACTATGATTTCAGCGATGACTCGTGGCTGGCGAAGTGGGCGGAGAAGATAAGCGAGGCCTCGAGTGAGCAGTAGCACCAGACATATCTGTATGATGAGAAGAGGAAGCGCATAATGCAGAGGATCGTCGCCTTGGAACATACCGTTAGAGGTCGCCTTCATAGGCGGTAGACAATTGGTCACGTTAGGAGCGCCGGCAGCCATATTTCCTTGCTATATATACTAGCTAAAACGACTTGATTCTTATGTATGTATGTATGTTCAGTTCATCACCTGCACGTAGTGATCACCAAGAAACTATATCAGATTATATATCTTTGTAGCCACCAGTTATTAGTCAAATGAGTTCGAGTAATTAATTGGGAATAGCTAACGTGGTAGGCCAGAAGATGTAAATAGTCTTCACAAATAATCTTAATAAGAAGTGAGCTTCTTGTATATTCAACGTTCAAAGTGGGAAAAAACAAGGCTTTTTGAGGTATCAGCTTATGGACAATGAAAGTTGTACACAAATTTGGCAATGTTTGGGGGGAAAAGAGAGGAAAAACGAGTAAAACTTTTAGTCAAGAGATACTACTAACGAAGAAATTAGAAATATTAGTCATGAAAGACTAGTAGTGGCTGCTAATGGTTCTGAAAATTATAACAATAAGGACTATAAAATTTATATGGTATCCAGAGATTCATAAGCATGTGGATTACTATTTTTTTTATTCGTCAGTTTTATGTCGTGTCTTACCTGCTTAATAAGTGGAGGGGTGAGCATTCAGTTTTTAGTTCGGTTTTTTTGTCTAAACGAACCGAACCGAAAAACCGATTTTTTTTAATTAAAACCGAACCGAATTATCCGAAAACCGAAATCTGAACTATGAAACCAATCCAAACCGAAAAAATCGAAATTTCATAAAAATATCCAAAAAACCGAAAACCGAAAATCCGAAATTCCAAAAAGTGTATGTATATATATATAAATATATATACATATATTTAGTTATTATTATATTATTATATATAATATAATATTAAATATTAATTCAGTTTTCCGATTTTTTTCGATTTATAGTATATGTGTACCGAACCGAACCAAACCAAAAAACCGAAATTTGCCAAAAATTAAAACCGAACCAAAGCAAAATTCGAAAAAAAATCGAACCAAATTTTAAATTTCGATTTGATTTGATTCAAATATTCGAATTTCGAGTATTTTGCTCACCCCAAAATAAATGTGACAATACATATTTTTATATCTCTACAGCCTCCACAACATTATAGTTGAACGCTAAATACCTTTAACCATGAATCCACAATTATTATTTTATCACTTTCATAAAAGCATATTATATTTTGGTTTAGGTTTCTGAATTAGTTACACTTGTTCTATTAATAAGCTCACGAAAGAGTTACCTAATCATATCACGTAACCTGCTAATCGAGCAACGTGACTGTTTTTATTTGTTGCATGATCGAGTTACTCAATCGCTCTATTCGATTGAATAATTTTTTTAGTTACAACTTACATCCCCAACACACACGCATTCGTAGTGACTCGAACCCCGCCCTATTAGTTGAAGGAGAAAGCTTCTTATCAACTTAGTCGCACTTCTTCGTCACTCAACGAAGCGATCGGGCAACCTAAAAATGAACTTTTATGAAAATTAGATTTTTTTTATATTCTGAACATATAGTATTTCACCTGTATCAAGACTGTTCTCGTCACCTTTTTCAATTAAACTATGCTAGGAAAAAGAAAGTGATTAAAAAATTATTAGAAAGATAAAAATTTAATTATAGACTTAGAAACGGCCTAATACTATGTTCTCGAAATAATGTTTTTCCTTATCCAAAGTGCCACTCTTGAGCACAATCGAATCCCAGAATATATATATATAAACAGTTTCTGTAAAATTTAATGAAATCCCATTATTTAAGGAAAACAAACAGCACGTCATTAATTAGTTAATTAATTCCTAAAATTACGCAAAGCTGATTTAACCGCAATGTTTGTGCTGACAATTTTACCCTTTTCGTTTATATAATATATTAACTTTAATTACATGTGTCACAATATTAGCGGTTGGATTATTTAATCTAACGGTCTTTATCTAGTATTAGTTATGCAATAAATTTGTGTTCGGAAATGAACACAAATCTATATATATATATATATATATTATTTTAGTCGATATAGTACTATATATAAAATTCCTATGGGCCCATTTGGTTGCTCAAAAAATAAAATTGTTGGGCACAAAAAATACAGTTTCTAGGAATATAATTTCTCATAAATTACTTGTTTTATGTTTGGAAATATTAAGAAAAATTATTAGGATTCTAAATTTATATTAATTAATTAAATTCAATTAACTAATAGATATAATAATTAAAGTAAAATTTTCTTAATTAAACTATTAATTGAGAAAATAATAATAATAATAATAATAACAATATAAATAAATAAATAATTGATATTATTATTATAACTATTATTATATAGTTCGTATTTTATTAAAATAACTAAAATAATATTAAATAACCAAATATCTATCATTTTAAAAAATATAGGTTTCCTAAAAAGAAACGATAGTAGAACTTTTGGACATTTTTCGTTAGCTTCGCGGAGGTTTTCACTGGACCGATATATAATGACATGGGTGGTCCAAAAAATGTAAAGTTTTCTCCCCATGTAAGTAGATTTTTCTTGTTGGAGTATTACTCGTCATCTCTTCTTATATTTATGAATCAACAAAATTTAAAATTTTATATTCATGAAAATTGAAGAAAAGGATAAGAATATGGGTGTAGAAAAAGTAACTAAGAATTATCAATTTATCATAAACAATATAGTAAATTTTTAATTTTCTTGAAATGTGACAATCAATAATAAATAGATACATTAAGAAATATGGCAATAACGGATGGCTTGATTTCCCTTTCTCCTTTTTTAAGTAAGTACAAGTACATAATTTAGTCATTTAAAATAATAGGAGAATGAGGGCGTAATGGCGTATGAATGAGAAAAAGCAAAAGAAAAAGGGCCATTGTCCTCAATTTGGAGGTGCTTCCATTTTCTGTTCTATTTTCCGTTGGAGATTTGTGTTGCTATTTAGTCATTTGTTTGATTGTTTTGCAGCATATCAAGGCGATTATAACGCGCGACAGATTGAAAACTTCTTGACAAAACTGCATTGATGCAGTGGACAAAAGATAAACATAATGGATAAAAGAAAGACACATTGT